>JAGDQP010017366.1:0-38694 GCA_022664845.1 Lepisma saccharinum | reverse complement strand
ATATCTAGTGTGTGTGTGTATGTGTGTGTGTGAGAGAGAGAAAGAGAGATGCTTTATTCTTCAGATTATTTGCAACAATTAAACATTAATCGATAGGACGGTAATAGCCTGTACGGCGTAGGCACCAGTATTCCATTTTGTTTCTTGATTGTGTTGTTTTAAATCTAAGAACTGTGTTCTATTAAGTACTATTTAGATCCATTAAAGTATAGATCCTCTTTTAAACTGACTTACTGTGTAAGTCATACTTGAACTAGCGCTATAATGTCCAGCAAATCTGAGCTGTATCAAAAGTTATTTGAAAGTTTTTAAAAAATCTCACACAAATAAAACTGTACAAAAAGTGCAAATCTTAGTGGATGAAGTATGGCGTAATTTTAAAACTAAAGCCAAAAGTGATAAAGAAGTCGAGGAAATGGTGTCGGCAAGAATAGAATCACAATTGAAAGCAGTTACTATAAAGAAAACTACTTTCTTAAGCTTCTTTTTTAAGGTAAGTCATCCTCCTTGCAAGTCATCGGTGTCCTAAAAGAATGGGTGCGATCTCCTTGGGAAAGCGATAATATGTAATTTCAAAAAAAGACTGGTTAATTAAACAACCTTATGGGGTTAGAATATTATTACGATACTACCATTTTCTAAAACGTTGATTTGTTGGCGAAAAAACACTACAAATTTATTCAGAATTCAAGCATTTTGTTATAAAAGGTTCTGCCACTAAAATTAGTTCTTTACTGTAATAACTCAAAAAAAAGAAAAATTGATGAAAAAACAAAAATTCAAAAGCGTTACTTGACAAAGGCGGGGGGGAGGGGCTCATCCTTACGTTACGAAGTGTGACAAAGCGGGGGAGGGGGTAAAAATTGGTCAGAAATGTTACATAATATGTGAACGGCCCTATAGCAGAAATTACTTAACCGCACATTTTATAAAAGGCTACGACCCCTATTTTACGTACCAGAGATTACATAGGCAACGGGTTTACAAGCACAACACAGAGGTTACGGGGCATCCCTTATTTATAAAAGACTACGGGCACTTTTTCCAATCCCTGTTTAACAAAGCAGAGATTAAAACAGAAATTTGAAGTCAGTTTCTATACCACACTCTATAACCTAGGCAAAGGTCAAATATATCTCGTAAACGGCTAGACATATTGAAATTCTGTTTTCACATTTGCTACGAGGGTATTAAGTACTATTTGTGAAAAAAGGGGTCACCTCGAGGTCAAAGATCAAACAGGTATTTAACAGTGTATGTCTCGTAAACGGCTAGACATATTGAAATTCCGTTTTCACATTTGGTACATGGGTATTAAGTACTATTTGTGAAAATTTGGTGACCTCGAGGTCAAAGGTCAAATATTAAACCCTGTATATCTCGTAAACGGCTAGACATATTGAAATTCTGCTTTCACATTTGGTGTGTGGGAATTAAGCACTACTTGTAAAAAATATTGGGCACCTCGAGGTCAAAGGTCAAATTTAATGTTAGTTTTCTAGCTCCCCCCCCCACATGGTCGTAGAATTATGAAACATATAACGCAATTTATTTTAGGCACTAGAATGTTAAATATAAATGTTTTGATGCCAGAACTATAAAAAAAAACTCAAATTATGTTATTGTGTTCACGGTGATGTAAAACAAGGAAACCACTCTTTCTACTTATTATTGCTTCCAAAATATGGAGTTCCAATCTTGTTAAATTTTGACATTTTAGACGCAAAAATGAGATACTCGCGAATTATATGTTATTTGGGTTGATGAGGCTGAATGTATATTTGCTTCTCTCTTCCACCTACACTTTCCAAAATATAGCAGTTTTGAATTTTAATATTTTAGGCGCAAAATTGAGAAACTTGCAAATTATATGTTATTCAAAGTAGGTAATGCCGAATGTGAAATTTGCTTCTTTCTACCTATTGTCGCTTCCAAAATATGGTTGTTTGAATTTATCGAATTTTAGATGCAGAATTGAGAAACTTGCAAATTGTGTTATTTGAATTGGTAATGCAGAATGTGAGATTTGCTTATCTCTACGAACTATCCTTTCCAAAAAATATGGCGACTCTTTTGGTAACCAGAATTGGGAAACTCGCAGCATTCGAGATTGGTAATGGAGAATATGAAACTCGCTCCCCAGAACTATGAAACTGCAAAATGCGTGTTTATTTAGGCCTAATATAAGGTTTGAAACAAAAATTGTATTT
Source organism: Lepisma saccharinum (assembly GCA_022664845.1). Classification (NCBI taxonomy): domain Eukaryota; kingdom Metazoa; phylum Arthropoda; class Insecta; order Zygentoma; family Lepismatidae; genus Lepisma; species Lepisma saccharinum. Next base: position 36,484 of record JAGDQP010017366.1, on the reverse strand, counting down.
GCTAATGCATGTCATCTGTGCATTGTTTCGTTAATCATTAGGGGAATTAAATTTGTATGCACTCAAGTTCTACAGTATGTAAAATTTAAAACCGAGATCGTATTTGCTGCTGTATGTTCTCGCTAAAGAATAGAGAATGAAATGGGTCATTAAGATGCTATTACAGTATGGAAAATTTAAAACTGAGATTTTTTGCTGCTCTACGTCTTTGGTAAAGAATAAAGATAATTAGAGAATGAAATATACACAAAGCGCAATTCTACAGTATACGAAATTTAAAACCGAAATTACGCGGGGCTTTCACTGGAATTCAATGCATCTATTATTTTGTAGCTGTCACAGGGGCTGCAGGAAAGCGTGGTAATTGTAATAATTACTATATTCACATGGAAGACATGTTCAGTATAGATTAGCCTCTCAAATACATACGAAAACAATTTCAGCGGTGGGGGTGCGCGGTGCAGGGGGAAGGGGTTATTGACCTTCTCCAGAAATAATAAAAAAGTACGCCGTAGCTGCTGTCGAAAAATATTAACGAGTTTGCTCTATTTACTCTAGACTGGAGACTACAGAACAGTGTATAGCCTGTGAAATAAATTTTCGGTTGCTAAAAAAGAAGACATTACAAACTAACATATATAATCTTTCGCTACAGATACAGCAATAATTGCTTACACACAAACAACTCGTTATAATTATTTAGATACTAATAATAATAATAATAGTCTATTACATTACAGTTCAATTTTCAATTAATAGCTGCTTTTGCAATAATAATAATAATAATATTTTTAAATAAATTAAATTACACAAAAAATTTCCCTAAGATTGTTTTTTATGGTCTACCAATAATGGCTGCGGAAATTAATACTACAGTTTATTCTGTTAGAGAGTAATTAGGTAAGGATAAAACAACTGCAGAGAGACTGAGCCAATGAGAAGCTGGGAATTATGCTGCGAGGGACAAAGAACTAATAATTGCGTTCTCGCGGCGCAGCATGGGGCAAGCAAGTAATTTCGCGGCATACTAGTCTGACCATACACACCCTTTGAGAATCACTGTTATGATCAGTTTAGTCAACGTTGGACAGAAACCGCATAGGGTTTCTCGGCGATCCGATTTTAACTGCATGCAAACGTAATGCAGAAATTCATGAGCGGATACAAATATGAAAGCAAAACATTACATAGATATAAACCTTTTACAGAAGGCGAAGGTAAACGACTGATTTAAAAACGCACTATAAATAAAATTAAAAACATTTCATAAAGTATTTTCTCATTTTCGTTTCTTTTGTGTGAGGTCGGCGCCCAAATTAATTACTATAACAGGCTATTAAAACTCGCTGGCTTTCATTGCGTAGCATGTTACAAGTAGATGTCTTAGTTATAAATTTAGTCCCGAACTTCTATAAAGCATCGACATTGAGGAAAAAAAAGTATATTACTTTTGTTTTTACTTTTCATTGTGTTTTTATGTCGGTTTAATTTGTCTTTTCAAAGGTTTTCTTAGGTTTTAGTGAGTGTATATTCCCAAACCCAGGGGGGTCAATAGCCCCACTGCCGCTACCTAAATGACGCATCTGAGTATACTAATATAGTGTCTGTTACAAGTATGTGTACAAGAACATTAAGGGTGTGCGAGTTCACCACCAGCCTAACTTGTCTCAGCTTTCGAAGAAATTCCTTTAGTTCCACCAAGCAAAGCCCAGACTAATTCCTTATATTATGTATCAGACAACTATCTTCTCCATACCCAGATGAGTCTTCTCCAAGGTAAAATACCAATCAGTCGTAAATCTGTTGGTACAGTCCATGAGGAATACGAGCTCATGAGGACTTGGATTCGATACCAGTGACCGAGCATGATGACAGGTTCCTTTTAGGTTATTTCCTCAGTCCACCTTTACTTTTAGACACTTGTTCCCAAATCCTCTTTCGACCTGAACCTTACTTGCATAAGACCATAAGTTACATTCCAATTCCATGGTAAATAGTCCCTCTGACATATGAGAAGATTAGGCAGCAACTCTCTGAGCAGTTTATTAAAAATACTTTAACTTAAATTGGATATACTTACCTATACTATTATTTAAAATAAATTATTACTACAATAGCTTTGAAAAATATCAGAAACAATAGATACAACAAGCAATTGAATTCATACTGTTTTAACCTATTGTTACATTTCCCAATTAAAAACGGTTCTCATGAGAATAGGATAGTCACCAAATAATTAGTCCGTGAATGGCAATTGAGTAAATTTGGAAAATATGTATAAAAATCCATTCCAATTATGAGAACTTTAAAAAGGCATCTTAAATACAAAGTGTAACCCCATAATCTAAGGATCTTTTAGTTTATGGCGAGAACAGAAATCAATACGAGAAAAGAATTACCTAACACTCAGTCGTTGTGCTGTTTGCCTGAAATTATCGTCAACGACTCATGTATTGGCCACAAGATCTTTATTATATCGGAACTAGTTCTTTTTTCAAGTGATATCACATCTTTCCCTGTTCAAGTCCATCATCATTAGTCACTCATTAGCACTTTTTAACTGTATTTTTATCGTTGTTAAAGTGCTTGCTTATTGTTACATTTGAAAGTAATGAAATTCAGAAAGTAAGAATTATAATAGGCCATGAATATTAAAAAGACGTGACTTATATTCTAATGTGACCCTAAGATATTAAGTGATTCAAGTTAAGCGTAGAAATTACCGATAACAGCAACAAACTATCAACTCATGCGAGGCACATTTGAAAATTATGTCTAATAGTTTCAGGGGTTGTAAAAACGACCTCAATCGTTTTCGGACATAAAACTTATACTAGTAAATTAGCTCTCACTCTGCGTACAAGAGAAAATTGTACGTACGTTTTCCCAATTGATACCAATATTTTTTTTACTGAAGAAGGTACAGTAATCATCGTATCCTTTGAAGCAGGTAAATAACATTAATAATCTATACATGAGAAAGTAATTTAAGAATTCTTGTCTTAACATTTTCGTATTCTTGTTTTTAACTTGTCAAATTTGTGACAACAGTAAAAAAAAGTGTTTGGTATTGCAATAAGTAATTTCTTATGTGTCGTTTGTAAAAAGGTAATCGTTCTATTATCTTTGTGAAATAGGGCAACAGTTGATTCATAATGTTATATTTCTTTAATGGATTTAGAGCAATTAGAAATCGAAATAATGCCCTTCAGAAATGAGCAGTTTAATATTCCAAAGTGAATATACAGTTCGTATATTTTTAAACCGGTGCCGAGCACAGTAAGAGAAATACTCCTCTCCCTTCCTCCTCTGTCTTCTTCCTCTTCCCTTTCCCTACCGAAAGTGGAGGGAATAGTCTTCTAGTTGTCTGAGCGTAAGGGAAAGAGAAGGGGAAGAAGAGAGAAGAGAGAGGGAGGAAAGGAGAGGGAAATGTTTCTCATATTTGTGCTCCAGGCCGGTTTTAAAACGTACGTACGATATACGGATTCACTGAAGTGTGTGAAGAGAAAGGGTACTTCTAGTCGGATTCAAAAAAGGAAGTTATATGTATAAGCTTAAGCAATAGGACAAGTATCTGAAGCAGCAATGGACCGGAACAAACCGGAACGGCGTTGCGGTTCGTGAATATCTGGAACTTTCCGTTCCGTTTCGTCACTATAGTACTTCATAAACAAAAAGAGATAATAACATGTTAATGTAGGTAAGGAAAGTAAGGTAGCTTTTCGTGAAAGTTTCCATTTCGAGTCCTGATCTGAAGGTCATCCAAAATCTCGTCAACGTAAAGCTAATACGCTGTACCAACAGATTCGACTGTTGGAAAGCATATATGTTCTAAAGTTGACAACTTATGACACACTCAAGCCTTAGTAACGAACACGCAGCAATGATATTAGGACTTGTGTCAAACAAATACACATAAAAAAAATTACAAGGCATCTCATTAAGCTGGTGCACAAACTATCAGATCGTTTCACATGAAATGTCCGATTTCGGGATGACGTAAGTTTGATATTGATAAACGCCGACATATTGCGCCAGTGTTTTTGAAAGTTACGTGTGCACATTCTTGTACCTTAGCATTAAGTTAATTGAGTGCTGGCGTGTTTTGAGATCGTATAGTCACAACATGAATGTAACTCAAGTACACAGCGTACTTAATCGCAATGCAGCAGAGGCAGCCAGGAACATCAACTGAGTATTTGCAATAGACATAGAAAATGTATAAGACGTGCAACGATTGTTTACAAATTTCCCTTGATAGTCAACCACGTAGATAGGCATCAGTAGCTATTAACGACAAACTGCGAACATTCCTGAAGTCTGATCCTCATCAGACTGCAAAGGACATGGGAGTAATGTTCCCTTAAGTTTTTTCCGCAATAAATAAGTTCTATGCTTTCGCCTGTAAGTCATGTTTACGTAAGAGAACAGAAAGAAAGATTAGATAGTACATCGTAATGTTTAGTGGTTAGATTTCAACACTTAAGGATCACAGATACTGTTGCCAGGTAATAAGAGCCGTGAAATTACTGACAAAGGGAGATAAATCTCTAATTGGTAACGGTAGTGAATGAAGAGAAGATAACGAGAGTAGAAAAGCAATATGACGAAAGACAAAACACTATGAAATAATAAATAAATTATAATAATTTAATAAAATAATAATGAGAAAATTAATGACAGTGAAACCGATGAAACAGTAAAAAATTGAAGCTTCTCTTTTTTTTTAAAATGAGCACCTATTTCGTATTCTTCTTTGCTTGTTATATTCTTTGAATATTCAAACATAGTCTTGTGCTTGGTTTTTGTTATAATTTAGGGACGTTTTTCAAGAAAATTGGGCCAACTATCCCATAAGAGGCATAACAAATATTCACTCAGAAAGAAATGTTTTTCGAATTTGAAGGAATTTATGCAGAGTTATGTCTAATCATGGCCATCTAAAAACAATACAAATATTGTACAATAATAATCTGTATATCAGTGCTTCGAATACAACGGTACGTGTCATGGGAGCAGGGATTCCCATCTCGACCCTCAAGAGCAAAGAAGGTTGAGTGTTATATCCGGATTCGCGCAGTGTTGCCAATCACTTTTTGAAAATTTTACAAAATCTAGGAGTAATCGTTAGACAAAAAGAAAACAAGCCAGCCGGGGTAGCCGTGCGGTCCACGGCGGTAGGCCACCGACTCGGAGGTCCCAAGTTCGAGTCCTGCCAGGGGATGAGTGTGGATTCTAATGGCTAATGGGCGAGTCGTTACTGGCCGAAGTCCAAAGTTACTAGACTGGCCTATATAAAAATAGTTTATCAACAGTTTTACCAAAAAGAAAACAACTGATTATAAATTGACTCTCCTCTCTCTGTGTGACTCATTCTATAACTTACCCAAGTAGCACATCCAGGTTGACCGATATGGGCATATCGGATTTTAAGACATCGATCGACATCGTTCAACGACATGGGCCCATATTGGATGGGAAACATCTTGACCAATATCAGTTAACGATATAGATTGAGATCGTCCCACATCGATCATCGACATTGACCAATATTGGATATCCACATCGCTCAATATCGATCATTGACATTGTAAACATAATGTAATTCTGATTTTTTTTTTACTATTTTCAAAAGAAGTCCCATTTTTAATATAGGATCACCAATATAGACAAACCAACAAGAAATAGTAAAACGCGTTAGAAATTGTAAAAATGCTTACGTAAAGAATACTATTTTTCTGTAACTAAATTACATCATTTCGCTGTGCTAATGGATTGTAAAATTTGTCGACCTCTGCTAGTTTTGTAAAAGAATGTTATTTTCGATATTGCGTTCATGCTAAAATTTGTAGTTCCGCTCAATTGTAATCATTTAACGTCTCTTCCGCTTTTAACTTTTTTATTTACATTTTTGCCAATAACTTAAAAGTACAATGGCCATGATTAGAATAAAACATCATTAATTAAAAGAAATGATCTAAATTTAACTTATCCTTCTACTAAAGGGAACTTCTCTTAACAATCACATGGTATCGAGTAAATACGCTACTTTCTACCGTACAAACGAAACAAAAGTGTAAAATATCCCCCGGTTCTGGCGGTGTACCATAACCAGCGTAATAATTATTACTATAAATTTTGTTGGTTTATCTATATACTTACAGTGATCAAAGACTCTTTGGGAAGAACAGAATCAACTTTAACACTATTTGTATGTGTCTCCGTGGAAAAGCAGGTTATTTCTGCGCTTTAACATGCTTCGATGAACAACTCCTTTGCCACCAAAGCTAGCCACGTGTTGACTACAACATGCACTTTTATGTTTTATCACCAGAGGGATATAGCATCGCTTGAATAAACATCGGTTTGCCCATATGGACCGACATTGCTCAATATATATAATATATATATCGGTTAACGACATGGATCGAAATGGTTCCATGACGAGTACTGTATTTTTAAATTTTAATTTATTCACTATGAACAAAATGTTTTGTAAAAAAAATCGATTTATTCTTTGCACGATACTTGCTATAGTTTTAAAAAATATATATAAATTAGTGATACCGATAATCTACGTCTATCCCACATCAATCGACGTGGGATCAAGCGGGCCCCTCTCCCGGCCGAATTAACGATGTGGGGCGATATGGATCCCATGAACGGCCAACGCCCATGGGCTACTGGGGCTTATATTGTTTGTGGCCTAACATTTCTAACCTTTGTCAGCTCCAATGTTATAAGTGATATTTCCGAACAAGAATAAGAATTGCTTCTTCCGCGTTTTCAAGTACAATTTCTACACTAGCTACACTTTGATCTTGTTTTAACATTTATAATAGTTTATACACTGATTCTGCAACAGCTGTAGAACCTCTTTAGATAACGACTTCTTGGAATTGCAAGCAGAAACCTTCTATATTTCGCAAGGCAATTGGTTATCCAGCAAGAATTGAATCGGTGATTGCAGAAAGTCCCTTTGTCCATTTTAATTAGTTTTGAGTAAAATAAAAACAACTGTATACACTATTGCGTCAGTCATATATTGTTGGCCGACTACTGCAATTCGAAAGATCATACTAGTAGCTAATAAGAGGTAAAGAATCAACAATGTAAGTTTATTGACAACTGGGTAGTTATTATTTACTTTGTTTGGACTTGAGGCCTTTCTGCAATCAACAGGTAGCTAGTGGGAAATTATATCTAGTTTGTACTTGTTTAAACATTTTAATGTGAACCAGAATGCACAGTTACAATCAGTGTCTTGTTGAGAAAGAAATTCTCGTAACCAGGAGGTATTCTTAAATGTATAGAAGTGCTGAGAAGTACGTGTTAATGAAAAACATACAAAAATGCTGATGAACTATTATTGTAAAAAATTAATGTAATCCATACTGACGTACTGTACAGGAACGCATATCACATGTTTTTCAAAGCATTGCGTTGAAATGTAATACCAGCTATAATACTGCACTGTTCCTGTACGTGAAACACGATGTATATAAACTATCTGCTTCATTGTTCTTTATGTAATTGGCGATTGTAGAAGGTTATTCCATAATTCCAGGACGGATTCTTTTTGTATGATGTAGGCAACAGATTCTTTAATATCTACCTTCTTACCTGCATTTTGTCATCAGGATAAGCTCGTTTGTTCGAAAACTGCACATTTTTGACGGATTACTCCGGGACATCCCAGCCGAAAACTGTGGAAGCATTATGGATGCTTGTACTGTTCCAAATGTGCTGCCAGATAGCACGGAATGACGAATCTTTGAGACATTGAACGCAACTCACCTGTCCCTTGATGCTAACACACTTTCCAAAAAAGTAGTTTCCTTGTACAACTGTTTCCAACGTTTTGTGCGAACCTACCGTTTTGGCGGGAATTGACTTTCCTCTGTAGTTATAATGTTCATGAATCTGCATTTTTGCGCATTTCATACTGTTTCGTTTGTATTTTGCCGGATGCTTCACACCTCGTTTTCTTTTTCTTGGTACTGATACTCTGTATCTGACATTGTCTCAATTTTTACCAACAATCAACTCCCACCCAAAGCAATCCACTCTCCTTGTTACTCCACACAACCACAACGGTTTCGTGCATAAGCTGCAGGAAATCATCTATTATGGCGCCAGCAGGATACCAAAGTTTTATTACTATAATCCAGAAGTGGCAACTGTTGAGTGCAGAAAAGCCTCATTTCCTGGACATAGTGTCCTTTCATACTCAACGAAAATGTCACATTCGGATTTTTCGTTTATTATTGCAGGTAGAAAAGCGTTTCCTGTACTCAACGGTGAGCTTACATCTAAAGAACATAAATTCGGTGAAACTAAAATTCGCCAAAAAAATTGGACATAGGGCAATCAACGGGTTTCTGCAATCAACGATTTCATTAGAAATGTATTGTACTTTCATGCAGTTGTAATTGATAGGATTATTGAAGTACAACATATTATATGAACTATTTCTATAACTGTTATAAAGAAATATGTGAAAAGTAGATATAAACATTTTGACGCCAATAGAATTCATAGACTTTAGGGGCAATCAGATTCGATGGTTTTTATGCCAAGAGGATTCCTCAACTTGGCCACGTGACCTTACTTCAAATAAACCTATAAATTGAGGCCCAATAAGTCAAATGGCAGAACAACTTTTCTTACGCTGTTGACAGCACGTGGAGCAACAGTTTGTATTGTTAATCTGCGGTAATACTTCATTTTGTTTTACAATTTTTGCATATACCAAGCTCTCAATAACGCAAACGAGGAATAAATACAAGAAAATCATATTTTTTAACATCAGCTAACTGCATAATCTTATCTTCTGAAGAAGTTATACAACTAATGTTTCCTTTAAATTGCCCATTTAGAAGATACAAACACAAAACAGAAGGAGAAGACGTTCCTTACAGTACAGAAAACATGACAAATTCCATTTCTCAAGCAAATTATCAAGAGAACTTTCAAAAATAAGGATATCGGCTGGAAAATCAGTACCATAGCTATACTGGTCGCGCAGGTAGGTTTGCTCAGTTATGTGTATCTCTTTTCCTACTGAGGAACGAGAAAAAAATAAACTTGTATCACAGAGCACGTAGTTGAAGATGACTGCTATGGACCAACAGACCATTGAGATAAACTGTGAAGAATAAAGTTAAGATCTGACGACATATCTACACGTTACATATAATCTACAACAACAATACATATAAGATTTTCTCTTACTTTTTCCAAAATTTCGAGCTATAACAATTTATTTTAAATTTCACTCTACCGAGTATTTTTCTTCAAAAGTACCTTTTAAATATTCCATAAATGAATATGAAATAACGCAAGACTTCTTCATTGTTAATAATATTCTGTTTGCAAGAGAGTTGTGCCATTACTTGTTTTACTTCGAAATAACTTTGGATAAAGGAGGCTGATATATTCAATTATAAATTATTTATGTCCTTTACGTATGTTTGATTCGGACCGAGATAGACACAGACGGTGTAACATGGAAGATTGCCAGGCGTAATTTGAAGGCATTATCCCTGCATTAGCATGGTGTGATTGAGGAAAATGCCTCGTAAAAGCTCAGTCAAGATGCATGGTATGTTAACATCAAATCCATAACATTGCGAATGAAAAGTATATGAACTACTAAACATATATCCACATGGTGCTCTTTTGAGTTCAAATCTTGCTAAAAATATTATTCAGTTTCCTTCGCTAATTATTTTTTTAAACTTAATTTCCATCTTTGTATCTACTTTTTGACTCTTAGCTGGTCAAGATGTTGGTACGGTAACGTTTTGTGTGAGTGGTCACGGGTTCATGTATCGTTGGGGTCTATTCAAGGGATTGTTTTCAGGGAAATTAGCCTTAAACCGTAGGTTCAATCCTTAGAAGCTTATCAGCAAAATTAGAATATATGTATCTAGCAACTTACCTACATAGTATGTGTGTATGTACAGAGATATAAATACGATTTTGTTAGTTATATGTACTCAAACAATATTGCTCTGAAGGTAATGAATTCCCTGTAGCAAAATCTAAAGGCTTCTTCTTGTCTTTAAATCCGACACATACTTCGTTTTCTCCTGAATAGAAAGCGAAGTAAAAGCTAAAGTATCAGTCTTGTTTCAACGCTGTATGTAAACTTTTAAGATCTCAAGATTCGTATGTGTGTTGGTAACAGCGCGTTACCTTTCACGTTGTTCTCCTTCATTTGTGCTTAGCTGCTGGACATTAATAGTGTCCATTATGTAGAATAGTGTCATAAAAAGCAGACAGTGAACTCTTATGAATGACCATGAGTCTCTACTATCCTGTTAATTTCTTGTGCGTACATTCAAGCGTCCTGACGGTTTTAGCGCAACTGTGAATTTTTCATATTTATAATTGATATAAAATTGTAGTCTACAGCCTCGTAAGGAATTCATTGTAAGTCAGTTCTTTTTCCACTAAGGTAAAATTTTATTTAGTTAATGTTTCTATTTTATTAATTGGTATTATGCATTGTTTTTTTAAAAATAGGGCAGTTGTCTGGAAAAGGTCAGGTAACTTGGTTGAAGGGAACATCACTAACAAAATTCACAAACTTTCAGTTTCCACAAAATATTCAAAGAGTACTCAAAAATTGTCTCTACTATTATGCAGGTCTTCAATGAATCTCAACAATAGTCGCAATGTGAAGCTGCACAATACTAGAGAAAATTTCTAAGTGTTCTTTGCTTGAATATGTTTGCAAACCGAAGGGTTTCTGATCTTTTTCAATTACGTTGCCTGACTTTTTCCACGGAATAATCCATTCTTTTAGCAGTGTGTGCTGTTCAATTTGACTGGAATGATACACTTAAGTTCACTAATTAAGGAGCTTTTAGTTACAGCATTCCTCTCACCTAAACGTCAGCATTCTTGAAATCTGTGCTGGTTTCTACTATAAAACAATGAAAACATAACATATATATAGATGAATGAACTATTACGAAAGAAAAGAATGAAGTATCTGTGGCACATCTTGTCGTGGCAACACAAAGAGACGCAAGTCAAACAAATATCGAAAATCAGTTACGCCCAATATCATATTGAACTCAGCGAGCTATATATGTTGGTACTGTTAGCGTGTGTCAATTGTGTGCTGTTTTAAGATAGAGTATTGTACCACATCGGTATAAGTAAAACAATTAAAAACTGTTGCAATTCAAAAACGCGTAACTCAGCTTACACCTGTTCGTCATGAAGAAAACAGTAGTGCATAGCGATATCGACTAAGTTATAACTTAGCATAAGCTTGTGTGTCTAGATATTGAAAGTAAAACAGCTCATTTTAATCGTTTCTTTGAGCCATACCATGGGGAAAATGGAGGTGACTCTGCACACAGCTGCATCTCATATGCTATGGAAATGTAAGAAATATATTTGTATTATCTCAACCCATTCCAATTACCCGCTAGTTAAGAAATGAAACACAAATAACGTATATCCACTTCTGGCATGTGATTTCCTAGACCAGTGTTTCCCAACCTGGGGTCCGCGGACCCCCAGGGGTCCGTGACAAGCATGTAAGGAGAATTTACTTTCCGATATTTACATCATGTTATACAGATTTGCTTTTATAAAGACCACGAAAGCCAAGTTAAAATCGAACTCAACAAACCCAAAGCAATACAGTAAATAAAGTGAATGAACAACATTTAATGATCTAATATGAAGCGTACAGGATAAAAAAAGGGGGAATGTGGATGAAGGGTGATTTCTCACAAAACGCACGTTAAAGACCAATTTCCTCATTTGCTCCGGTGTGTTTCATATTCTTAAAACAGCTATAACTTAATTTTTTGAGCCTTTGTATCAACATTTTCTGAGAGGTTAGTTGTCTTTGTGTAGTACTTGTTACGAGTAGAAACCCATTTTTTAAATAAAAATAAATTGAACAAAAATTTCTTGGTTTGTAAGCCCTGTGTAGGCCGTGTACCACAATTGAAAGCAAGGAAATAGTCTGAATTTCTGTTAATTGCTTTTCGACTCTTTTATCGGTTTTGTCGTGGAGTGACGATTCATCCAAACTCTTTTGTTGAAGCTCAAGAGAAGTTAAAAAGGAGCGACGTGCTTTGACGACAGAAACATGAAGACCTTTAATCTCACCATCACTTGCAGCCCTTTAGTCATCGCCAGAATCTCCCTTAACTCAAAAAATTTCACTGCATTGTGTAACGAGACGGGAAGAGATCACGAACATTACATTTTGAAGGAAGCTGGCTATCTCGTGGAAGAGTCCTGACTCGCTTATTCGAGGTCGTGATGAGGTGAGACTTTTTCTGGTTGATACAAAATTAGAACCAAAACTAAAGAACTTCAAGCTTCAAGCTCTCCGAATCGACAGTAAGGAATATGATTCCTTTCCCAAGCTGAACGATTTTCTGTCGGCAAACTTTCGAATGAAAATTTGGGAACATGAAGGAGGATTTGCTTTCTTTGAATTCTCAGCTGAGAGATTAACTTCCGGTTCCCCACGAGAAAAACAATTGGATGAAGAATCTTCTTTCTAAACAATAATAATTAGTTGTCACCAAATGGAGACCAGCTTATTGATTTGTCCTGCGATTGCTTCTTGAAGATGATATTTCCCAGTTTGTGTTTACTAGGAATGGTAGACTTTTAGATTTTCCACAATCTTTGTATCCTGATGTTCCGAGGAAGGGACTTTCACATCTGATGTCTTTCGGGACTACTTGTCTGAGTCAAAATTTTCAGTACTTGTTTGTATGAAAAATAAGTACGGAAAGAGACTTGATATTCTACCAGATCTGCGCCTGTAAATATCTACTTTGAAGCCACATATGAAAATGTTGACAGACACAAAACTACTGTCATCACATTGAAAAATAGTAAGCAAACTAACTCAATAGTTTTTACTATTATTGCTATTAATTGGCGTATTGCAGTATTGTTAGCAAAGCGTATTCAATTGTACTTTTATGTATTGAAATTGTACATCTTTTTTAAGCTATAGATAACGCAAAAAGATCTACTGATACTTTATGTATAATGTTTTCCTTGGTTGTAGGAGCAGGGGTCCGCAAAAAAACTAGTAAGTAATCAAGGGGTCCGCAGCCTCTAAAAGGTTGGGAAACACTGTCCTAGACCAAGGGTCGCCAACCTTTTCTGTCAGCGGGCCAAATTGGCTGGGCAGGAAGAGTGCTGCATTATAAAGAATCGGCTCAAAATACAATATTTTTAATATATTAATTACTTTGTAAGCTGTATTGGTAATAATAAATTTAATTCAAAATAAACTGAATAATATGTCTGTATAATATTCAAGGATCAAATTAATTCTTGTGTTTTTAATTGTTTTCTTTTAGAACCAATATATAATATAGTGACTGTAATTGTGGATCAGTTTTGGGACAATTCAAAATAACCACTTGGGCCGGCCCGCGAGCTGTAGTTTGGAGACCCTATCCTAGTCTATGAAAATGTGTCCAAGAAGGTAAAAATGCTCTAAATTTGAGAGAAGTATAAGCAAAACAGCATCGATTGGACAAACATAAGAGATGTGATAGGTATTAATTCCTACGGAGAAAAGATCTTCCAGACAAATCATCAAGAAGAATACAGATTTATTATTTTGAAGCGGTCAGCAACTCCAAAAAGACCAAACACCGAATGGTAAATACAAAACGGCAGAAACACAAAATAAAATTCCTATTTCAAGTATACAAGCTACTAAATTCTTAAAACGATCTCCAATAATCTCCCAGACTAAGTGTGCTGACCTCTGTCAGAGTCTACATCTGCAGTCAAACATCTAAAATATGTCCTGTTTTACAAATCACTGGCTCATTAAGCGGCAGATAAAGATATAACAGTCCCTCAGTTTCACCAGCCGAATACCGGGATGATACCTTAAGACAGACCCTACCCGAAACCTTTCATGCCTTTACCATACCGTATCCGACCCAAGCCAAAGATGTCAATAGATCATACATAAATTGAAATAAACATAAAACGCTTTTTTTGTAAAACAACTCAGTGTGGGGATACCATTTTGTTTCTTCCTAGTAACATTAATAGTTGTGAAAATATTAAAAGTCACTCTTCAGTATTATAATATAATTTCATATAGTAATCTGATTCGTCTATACTCGATACGAAGATAAGTGTTGTCTGTCCGCGCTTTGTTAAGTATGGAACAATTTCTTTCGACGTGTTCGTCACTTTCAACAGTCTTTTCTAGAATGTGGTTTTAATACTCTCAATTGTACATTTCCGCGTGTATAGTTTAAACTAAGTTTAACATGTTATAATATTTTAAGCTTTGAAATGTTATAAAAAGAACCAGCAAGGATCAATCCAGTATTTCCATAATATTCTGTATTTCTTAACAGTTACATCTAAATATTTAATCAAACATAAAGATTTCCAAAATTGAAATGCAGGCAACTTCCGATTTTTTCTGTACATCAAGTCTCTGTAGGTACAGATACAATTATTCATATCGAAGAATGAAAAGTATGTGACTGGACCGGGGATCAAACCTTTGTGTTACCGTTCCAGTGCGCTACCAACTTTAATATAAAGATTTTGTTTGCTCTTATAATGCGATGGTAGATTTTGATCATTTCGCTTCTGTATTATCCAAAGTATGTAGCCCCCCATTCTGTTGAACATGAATTTATTTGTCGCCTTCAGGCATCTCAGGCTGGATAGAACAGTGGGAGAAGATTTTGGAGTTAGTCGGCCCGGGCCTAGTTTTGCCAGGTGTGACTGAGGAAACCCCTACCGAATTTTGTGTTTTACACCAAATTCTTGTAATCATGATATATTACCAAATTCCTAATAATGTACCGCCATTTAAGAATATATAACTTTAAAAATTTGACAAACCATTTACTCTTATTTTTTCATCTAATATCTATAAGCATTGATACAAATCGACTATCAACAACATAGTAATACTTTGAAGTGTGTTTTTGTTATTTATGGAAAAAATATTCATTTCATTTACTATGTGAGAAGGCTATCAAGTCGACAGAAATATTTCCTTAAAATATTACCTTCATTAATGAAGCACCCAGTAAAATCCTCTCGGAAAAAATGCTCTAGGTAATTGTTTTTCTTCTTACAATGGATAGTTCTAGACGCAAAGCGAAGCAAGTAACATCGAGAAATATAGAAGTTATATCTCGTTATTTACATTACAAAATAAATATGAGACACGACTTATTCATGTTTGTGATGTTCAAAATATTCATAATCTTCGTCATGCTTAGATATTTGCTATCCACTTTTCTATGAAGGACTCCTCAATTTCTTTACAAAAATCGTGGTTTGCTGGTCTCAACAACAATGTAGCTCCCGTGTGACGCTTGATGTCATCTGTCAATCTTACATTTTTCATCTAAATCGTTTCGTTGCACTGTTAATCTAATCGAGGACATTTGCGGTCTGTCAAGCTATGTGACACCCCATCTTCGTTTCGATCTTCCTCACTCTTAATCGCATATTCATTCCTTGTTTAAGATATAATGAAATCCTTGGTTTTCCTCTTCCTTCAGGATTTTCCAAATAAGTTTCTTTTCTTGAAAACGTTACATGTGAGCGCTTTGAGCATTCAATGTTCATGTTTCACACCCATACAACACCACAGGTTAGATGCTTGAATACTTTTCGTTTGCAAGTTGCCTTAAAAAATAATAATAATAACTTTGTTCTAAACGACCACCATACCATTTGATATTCCCTATTGATTTTTCCAATCATCTTGAACTTCTTTTTTAAATTTTCAATTACATGTTTCCAATTGTCATATCCAATTTAAATGTTAATTATTTTTTCAAACTGTCATCATTAGCTTTTGTTCATTCTGGCTTGTATTTGCACATCTTAAGCAAAGACATTCGTGCCATCAGCGGATCTGAGCTGATTAATCTAACGGTATTCTACATTAGGCCTATAGATGTTTTCAGTTGAAACAAAGTTTCAAATTTTGAACACTTCCTCCAGAACGGCACAATATAGTTGTGCAGAAATAAATTTTCCAGTGCCTTGCTTGTTTTCCACCTTTGAATTTGTCACTTTCTTTATGCAGTATATTGGCGCATGTGGTGATCAGGTTATTGTAGTAATTTCATACTAATTTGTGTCACAATTTTGCGTGTTATATATAAAAGATGAATTAAATCTCTTTCATTTCTTTCCAATATCATATTTATTCCTTTGTTTCTGAGATCCGCAATTATATTACGCAACAGGTTTTGTTGCTTTCTATCTGCAATTAATTGTCATCTGATTTTTTTTTCCAAAGTCATATTTTTCTCCTATTCTGCATTTCAGATATTCCAGTTTCTTTCATTGCTCCACAAATTTTGCCACACAACTCAATTTTACATCCAAATTCATTTCATTATTCCTAGCTAAAATGTATTGTTATCATATCTACATAATAAAATTAACAGTGAAAAACATTTGTCATAAGTAAAATCAGAAACGGAAACAAATATTAATATTTGTCGTATTGAAGATACTCTTTGATCTTTTCAAGATTTTATGAATATCAATTTTATGATACAGTTAGGAGAAATCGAGATAATGTATCAGACTTCCCCATAAGTAATGCGTGACCGCTTCAATCGCGCCATCTGACGAGCGAATAGTGAAGTAGGCGGTACGTTCAATAGCTGAGTCATATAGGTCACTTGATTGTGCAGCAGTGTGTAGAAGGAGAACGGTCTACTACACCTTTTGGAAGTGTGGCTTATGTTTGATCATGACAGTGTTGGAGGACCACATACGGCATGTCATGCTGTATGAACTTCACCAGGGACATTCAGCGGCACCAAACATCAATGCGGTATATGGTCAGGATGCTGTCAATGTGCGAAAGTGACACCGGTTTCTGTCTGGGACACCAGCCTAACCGATAATCCACGAGAAGGCAGACTTGCGCAGCTAACAGCGGTGGATACAAATCCAATGCAAACTGTTGAAGAACTGGCTACCAAGCTCCGCGTCACCAGCTTGATTGTTCATCGTCATCTGCAGACCTTTGGTTATGTGTCGAAACTCGAAAAATGAGTACCATATGCGTTAATGCCTCAACAGAAGCAGTAGCGAGTTGATATATGCAGTTCCCTGCTCACCCGTCACAGACGTGAGCCATTTCTGGAGAGAATGGTGACAGGGTATGAAAAGTGGATTCTTTGCCATAACATTACACGCAAACGGCAGTGGGTACCTAAAGGAGAAGACGCAGGAACTGTTCCGAAATGGGATATCCACCCCTGGAAAGTTATGAGTGTTTGGTGGGATCAGTGACGACGCAAGGGGTGAATAGCGATGCTGTTGCCCCAGGCCCCACCTCCCGAAGAGCCCCTGTAATACGTCGGCTTAAGGTAATAATTGATTAATATTAATTATTGGAGCACATCAATGGTAGTCGGTGACGCAACAGCAATGCCGTTTCAGGACTCTTACTTGTGAGCTTAATTGTAACGGCTGATAAGCATGGCCTGCATAATGTCTATAAAATTTGTCGTGTATAAACTAAGGCGAGTGAGCGAAAAGATATC
Organism: Lepisma saccharinum; assembly: GCA_022664845.1. NCBI lineage: Eukaryota > Metazoa > Arthropoda > Insecta > Zygentoma > Lepismatidae > Lepisma > Lepisma saccharinum. The sequence goes on along the minus strand of JAGDQP010017366.1, from coordinate 18,914 downwards.
TGTATTGGTAAGTAAAACCCCGTGAACACCAAGTTTTCATGCGTGACTCAGAATACTAAGACATTCCGTTCAACAGTCGCAGCATTCTCACGATTTTGTTCGCGAACGGGCCTCAATTAAATTCACTTGCTTCGGCTACCAGATTGTCTTATGCCGCCAGTGGCTGGGATAATCCATTTTGAGCTCTTGAAACGTAATCAGACAGTCAATGCACATGTTTACTGTCAACAGCTTGAACGCCTACGGACTGCATTGTTGGAGAAACTTCCTGTTCTGATAAATCGTGGTGTGCTTATCCATGGTGATAACGCGCGCCCGCACAAGACAAAAAGGATCTGTGCTAAGATTGAAGAATATGGATGGGAAAAACTCCCCACCCGGCGTTTTCAACAGATCGTGCACCAACAGACTACTGTGCAACCTTCAAAACCACCTTTTTCGGAAAAACACTGCTAAATGAGGATGCCCTGCGACGAAAAGTGACCCAATTCTTTGCTTCCAAAACCGGTGACTTCTTTCAGCGGCGTATTCAACAACTGTTTGACAGGTGGCAGTGCGTTATGGAGTCCGAGGGAGACTATTTTCCTGACTAACGGTAGTGTTCCATGTAAGTTTTCGTTCTTTTCCTCTCGGTGCAAAGATACATTACTTACACGCCTTACTTCTCTGGGGGCACTGACCCCAGAACCCGTGGGAGCTGCACTCCCAAGATAGGGTCTATTGGGGGCTGCGCCCCTATATTGTAACCAGACTCCCTAAGGTAATGTTCCCCATGTTGCTGATCTTCCCTTTTAGGGAAGCTGCGCTCCCCTAGGGGAGGTTTGTCCCATTTATTGTAACCTACTTGTGATGATACCTTCGTACCAAATTTCGTTTCTTTAGACTCCTTGGTTTGGAAAATGGGTTTTGGGTCAGCCGGTTTAGATTAAAGATGGCGACTTTTTTAACGTTTCCTTATATTGTCGTGGACTTACTCGTGATTGTGCACCTTCATATAAAATTTTATTTCTCTAGCCTCATTGGTTTGGAAAATGGGTTGTGGTGCGGCCGTTTAGGATTAAAGAATGTGACTTTTTTTAACGCTTTCTTATATTGTCGTGACCTACTCGTGATGGTACACCTTCATATAAAATTTCATTTCTCTAGCTCGAACCTTGTGGATTTTTTTTGTGAGGGGGGAATGTCCATTTTGTATCCAAGATAATCTACGTTCGTACCAATTTTTTCAGTAGCCCAAGCTTTTTAGGCTTTGTATTCTATACAACAATGTGTTTCGCGGTCATTTTAGATCCAAGATGGCGAGTTTTTAAATATTGTTTAATATCTTCCTAAACTACTAGTGATAATAAACATTTATGCCCAATTTCTTGTCTCTAGCTTACACGGTGTGGAAAATGGATTTTTGGGGTCCGCCATTTTGGACTCAAGATGGTGTCTTTGGACACATTCGGTAATATTTTCGTAACCTACTAGTGATGTTGTACCTTCATGCCAAATTTCATTTTAGTAGCGCTAACCGTTTATGTTGTGTATTCTATAAAACAATGGGTTTGGCGGCCATTTTGGATCCAAGATGGCTACTTTTTTTTCAAATCTGGAATTTTTACCTTTTCCTACTCTTGATCATACACTTTCATACCAAATTTTAGTGTTTCTAGCTCCAGTAGTTTGGCCTGGGAATATTTATGGTCAGTGACCATGGTGCTCATATATATTGGATGGGACAAGCTGATACCATCGAATAACAATTAACCCATTTTTGTTAACAATGAAATGAAATAAAAGTCTCAATTTTTAAGTTAAAATAATAATTACTTTAATCAAGAAACATAATTTCTGGCAAAGAAATTAAGTTAAGAAGATTCGGAAGGCCACCATCACAATCACTGCAGATCATCATCATCAACTATGTCTTGGAAATCATTGAAAAAGTCTGTATGAACTGCTTTCTCATTTGCCGCCAAACACATAAACAGGCCCTCAGAACCTCCTACCTCTTGCATCTCCATGTATGATCCAGCTCCTTCAGGAAACATTTCATCTGCTACAACGGTAGGCTTCATGTTAACGGTTACCTACTTATAATTATGGATAGTGACAAAGGTTCCGTCAAATAAATCAAAATTACAGTAGGAATATCTCATCTAATTCCTTGCCTTTGTGTATGGCTCCCTGGATTGAAGCTACATTACCTCTTTGAATTGCCATGCCTATTCTTTGGATAAGAAAGGTGCTTGCTCTATCATCACTAGATGATTCTGTGATACGCTTACCTATTTCTTTTATGAAGTTGAGGCCTTCTGTTCCCCATGAACCACTGGATTCGATAGCAATGGGTATGAAATGGTACTGCTGTGCAAGATTATTATATTTTCTTCTTTTTTCCGCTTCTTTTCGACTGGCGATATTTCCCGCGTGGATTGAGGAAAAAGGGAGGTTGGAAGGAGCGGACGTGTCTGAGCAAGTGAAGTCCCAAATTAACGGTTTGCCTCTCTTTCAGGGTAACAGAGTCATCTCATCTGGTCTTTTACCGTCTGTTCTGTTACATCCAATAGGTTCTCGTACTGCAGGAATGCCAGCTGAGATCAGTGCTCTCATTGTAATGTCATTAACATTCGAGTGACGAGGATATTAATCAAGTAATTATTTCAAATGCTCTTCATTCAAATGCTGATTGTTGTAAAGATGAAATAATAGTTTAATTAAGATTTGATTAAACTGCAACCCGTGAGGTATGAATAAATGTTTTTATTGCTAATAACAGTAAGATTAATATTTGAATTAGTAATAGTAGTGGTAGCAGTAGTTGTCTTTGTAGATATAGTAGTATTAGTAGTAGTAGTTGTGGTGGTGGTGGTGATAGTAGTCGTTAATGTAGTGAAAATAGTAGTAGTAGTTGTTGTAGCATTAGTAGTATTTGCTGTTGCAGTTATAGTTATATTTTACTGTTGTTGCAGCAGTAGTAGTAGTAGCATTCGTGCAACGCTTACCGTTGTCTATGTAGTTCATTCACACCGCTCCACAGGCGTGCAAATCAGATAGTAATTGAAATTAGGTATAAGGATCTAGGTTTGTCTCTCTCCTCCTCGAACGCATGTTTCTGGAAAGGCGATGTTGTAAGGTATACCCAAAGTCAGTATTTCACGTTGTGTACAGTAACTATCCTAGTTAAACAGAAGAATATAAGCGAAAGATCCTGAAACTTTTAGTTTATGTGGGTCTGTTTCATAAATTATTGTGGCTTAATTCAATTGTCTTCTTTTTCTTTCTAGGTAAAGAGTAGCATTTCCAAAATGTTCGTTATTTTGTACAAGTTTTCGTAAATACGATGCTGTAGAACGCAGTAATTTGGCGCATTGGTCAACTTACAATGTTTTTTTATTCTATCATGTATCACTAATGCATGTCCCCACAGTATGATGGTAGGTGATAGCATATATATTAAAAAATTAAAGACGTACTGTTGTTCAACAATTTGTACTAAAAGGTAAAAAAAATGTTAATGCATGACTAAAAAATGAAGCATAAGGCACTCTCTTATACAGGTTCTTTATAAATTCTTCAACTGGCGCGCCTCATGCTTTTCTTTTTAGTCATGCATAAACAAAATCTGTATTAATTTTAGTACAAATTGTTTAAGAATTGAGTATGTCTGTTAAAAAATTTTTATTATTTTTTTTCAGTTATTTCGGTGTTCGGATACTATTTCTCAAACTAATGTTTTGTGACACGCATCCTAAAATGTTCTGCAACCAGTCAAACTGAACTTCGTTGCTTCGTTGCAGGCTACTATTTATTATAGGATAGAGAAGTTCATATTTTTAAAAAATATATTAAAATTTGTTTTTTACAGAAATATATTAAAGTAACAATGGGATATTGTATTGTCATCCGACTTACGTCGCTGTGCAAATTTTCATCATTGCGTGACGTCGGGAAAATGGGTTAAATTAACGTTGCTATCATTCATCACAAAAACAGTTTTTTGAGTCATAATTTCCATGCCAAACGTTCCGTTCTTGCGGAACGTGGGTAACGCAAAGAAACAGATTAATTATCCGCATTCTACGTAGCTAAGGGAGATAGAGATTCCCTGTTTGCACCATCGGAAAGACGATGTTTAACTGAGTAGGTAGGTGGCGATATCGTCCAGCTCCTATCCTGTCCGTTACAAGATTTTTTTTCTTTATTAGTGTGCAGTCCATTCATTGTTGTAGTATGAAGATGGATGTGACACGCGAGCATTTTTGTACTCTGTTTTTTGTATGATTATAAGTGTGGTCTAAACCAACAACAATGGTTGGAAAGGCTAGACGGAGCATTTCCAGACTCTGTTCCTTCATGTACAACAGTATACGATTGGTTTCCCGAGTTTCAAAGCCGAAGGACCACCCTCAACGAGAAAGAGCACAAACGGTAGTGACTAAAGAAAATGTGTGTATGGAAGCAGTTGTGTGTCTGGAAGCAATTGCGAAGAAAGATCCGCAATTAGACCGCCCTTATAATTATAAAAGCTCAGGGCACGAAAATGCTCGCCAGTGCCGTCCATCTTCACACCGCAACAATGGAATCCACACTAATAAAGAAAAAAAAATCTGACCAACAGAATACGAGCTGGGCGATATCTCCACCTACATACTCGTTTAAACATCCTTTTTCCGGTGTTGTAAACAGTAAATCTCTATCTCCCTTAGTTACGTAGAATCCGTACATTTATTCTGTTTCTTTGCGTTACCAAAGTACCTCTCTGTTCAGATGTCTCTTGTGGTAGAATTCAACGTTTTGCATAGAAATGATTCAGACCACTGTTTTTGTGATCAATGATTTAAAATCTAAGCATGCTTTTGTGCGGTTCGGAGCGTTCGAGCTCAAGGGAAAAATCCAGAACAAGTGAACTTAAATGAATCTAAAAAGTTTGTAAAACCTATTTTCTAAGTAGAGTGCCTCAAACCTTGTAAATGTTCATAAAAATAAATGCAATGGCATTCATGATTTTCTGTTGAACGATGATATTTGCTTTTCTGTTGTCTTTAGATAATTGGATTTGTGTTATCAAAATAAACATATTCTCACAACATTATGCAAATTTTGTCTTAATGAGTGCTTCAAAGTTATCTACATGCTGTTTCTTAGTATACGATACTTTTATTTCGGAAGAGGTCTACATATTTTTTATTTTTTTTTACAATAACTGTAAAACAGTACAACGTATACACCAACGTTTAAAACTACTTAAACATTTTCTTGTACTTAATCAAGGTATCATATATGAACGATGTTATTGTAAAAAGAGAGGTTTTCAAATTATTTCTTTTAATTTACGGTTTCGAGTTGTAAAAGAAAGCATGTAAGAATTTAGGCTTTGAAGAAAATCAGCATTACACTAGATCTTTTTTTTTTTTTGCTGCCTTGCAGTTAGTAGAGGGATCTACAAAGTCTAGGGGAAGATAACCCCGAACAAAAATATCATGGTGAGGGGAAGCAGCATCACCATTACCACTCTGGGGCTGAAAATTAATGACATCGGCAAGTCTCAGAGATGGAGAGAGGACGATATCTTCAATGTCTACCTTTACTGCGAGGTCGTAGAGCTGACAACTCTACACCGCTAAAACGTGTCATGAAATAGTAACAGATGGTTCATGGATTCTCCTGGGGTAAAATATTCCGGAGGTAAACTAGTCCCTCATCCGGATCTCCGGGATGGGATTGCTTCAGGGGGCTAAAAGAACAGAATTAAGAAAGACTTTAGAATAGGAACGTGGAACGTACGAACATTTTACCAAACGGGAGCTCTTCAGGTGGCGGTACGCGAGACCGAGAAGTATGAGCTAGACATATTAGCGATACAAGAAGTTCGGTGGGAGGGTCAAGATAGCATCCCACAGGGCAATTACACTTTCTGCTACGGGGGAACACAGTCTCACGATTTCGGAACAGGATTCCTCATTAAGAACAATATCCTTCAGGCGGTTCAGAATATAGAGTTCGTAAACGAAAGGTTATCGTTCGCTACGATACGTACTCGATGGGGCAACACGGTTTTATTAAACGTCTATGCTCCGACCGATGTGGCTACTGATAACGACAAAGATATATTCTAGAAAGGCTGTTTGACCGATTACGAAGTATAATTCGAAAATTGTGTTGGGTGCTTTCAATGCAAATGTAGGGAGGGAAGAAAAATATAGACCTACTATAGGCAAATACAGCCTTCACGAAAAGACCAACAACAATGGAGAAAGACTGATAACTTTCGCGATTTCGAAAAACCTACTGGTAAAGAGCACGTACTTTGAACACAAAGACATACACAAATACACATAGGTATCTCTGGACGGCAAAACTCCCAACCAGATCGATCACGTATTAGTAGACAGACGAAGACACACCAACATAATGGATGTTAGGTCGTACAGAGGAGCGGAAGGTGACACCGAGCATCAATTAGTGATCACAAAAGTAAGGAAAAGTTATGCAACGCGAACAGAGAAAATAAGGGGCCAAAACAACTGAAATTCGAAGTTAAACGATTAAATAATCCGTGCATAAAAGCTGATTACCAACTCAAACTCTCGAATAGGTTCGAAATCCTAGCCGACTCGAGTAATAACAATGATGATACTAATAATGAAATTGATGTAAGTAAGATGTGGGAGGCAATTCGTGAAACAATTAATAGCGCAGCGAAGGATTTTGTAGGTGAGAAGAAACAACAGAAAAATAAACCTTGGTTTGATGAAGAATGCCTTAAGCTTCATGAGGAACTCAAACAAGCAAGGTAACGATTGCTAAGTAATAAAAGCGAAGCCAATACCAACCACTACAGTAACGCGAATCGAAACGTCACACTCGGGTTCAGAAATAAAAAGCGAGAATATCTGACGCAGAAGATTCAGGAGATAGAGGAAAACGGCAAGACGAATAACATACGAGATCTATACAAAGGGGTAAACTGGTTAACGGAAGGTTACCAGCCGAGATTAGGAATGATTAGAAATGAACGTGGAGATCTTCAGGCTGATCCGACTAAAATTATCGATGTGTGGAAAAGTTATTTCGACAAACTTCTTAATGTACACAACGGGGAACAAACAGAGGAATTTGAAATCCATACCGCAGAACAGTGGATTCCCGAACCTAGTGAGATCCAGATCGAAATGTCGGTAAATAAATTGAAAAATTTCAAATCACCAGGAATAGACAATATTCCAGCGTAATTAATCAAAGCAGGAGGAACGGCACTAACCAAGGAACTACATAAATTGATAAGTACTATATGGAGAAAGGAGGAGCTCCCAAAGGAATGGGAAAGCTCAATAATAGTTCCGATTTACAAAAAAGGCGATAAATAGTACTGTAATATTTACCGCGGAATCTCGTTACTTCCAACATGTTACAACGTATTAAGTAATATTCTGCTAAAACGCCTAAGTTTATACATAGATGAAATAATTGGAAATCACCAATGTAGATTTAGAAGAAATAGATCCACGTTTGACCAGATTTTTGCCTTGAGACAAATTTTGGAGAAGAAATGGGAATATAATGGGACGGTTCATCAGCTATTCATTGATTTTAAGAAAGCATATGATTCTATCAAAAGGGAAAAGTTATACAGCATCCTGATACGATTTAGAATTCCGAAGAAAATCGTTCAACTAGTGAAGATGGGTCTCAGCGATCCCATGAGCAGAGTAGGGATAGGTAATAATATGTCAGATAGTTTCAAGATTCGCAACTGATTGAAACAAGGCCATGCCTTGTCACCACTACTGTTTAACTTTGCGTTAGAATATGCGATTTAAAAAAATAAAGGGAACAAAAAGGGACTATCATTGAATGGTTTGAATCAACTGTTTAAATACGCGGATGATGTAGATTTAATATGGGACGATATAGATGCGCTACAAAGCAACACCGATGTCTTAGTAGAAGCCTGCTATGAGATAGGTATACAGGTAAACATAGATAAAACAAAATACATGATAACAAGCCGAAACACAGGGAAAGAAGGAAATAAAAACATAAGAATTGGGGATGAGGTCATAGAGAAACTGAACAAATTTAAATACTTGGGAGCAAAACAAAGTAAAGCAAAGTTAACAAGCAAAAATGAGGTCACCGAACAAATAAACAGTCGCTTAGTGTTGGGGAACGCATGTTTCTATTCAGTCCAAAATCTTCTAACATGGCGATTAATATCAAGGAAATTGAAAATAAAAATATACAGAACTGTTATTCTGCCGGTAATACTTTACGGTTGCGAAAGCTAGAGTACGACCCTAGCAAATGAACATAAATTACGTGTATTTGAAAATAAGGTTTTGAGAAAGATATACGGGCCGAAACGCGACGAGATGACTGGAGAGTGGAGGAGACTGGATAATGAAGAACTCCACGGACTGTACGATTCACCAGATGTTGTAAAAATAATGAAATCGCGACGACTAAGGTGGGTAGGCCATGTAGCTCGGATGGGAGAAAAACGAAGATTATATTATATCCTGGTTGGAAAACCGGATAGAAAGAGGCCATTGGGAAGACCGAGACGTCGTTGGGAGGACAATATTAGAAGAGATCTTCGAGAAGTAGGTGTTTGTGATGAAAACTGGCTTGATATTGCCCAGGATAGAATTCCATTGCAAACGTTTGCTACTGCGGCGATGAAATTGCGAGTTCCATAAGCCATAGAGTTAGTTAGCTAATACTAGGTTATAGTCACTTCAAATAGCAATTAAAATGTAGATATATCTTTAACAATACATGAGTAAAGAATGAAATATGGCTACTGTCTGAAGAATTTTATTACCTACTGACCTAGTCCTATCTCGTGACATACTTCGGAATTTCAATACGGATGAAAGATCAGTTGTCAGTAGTACATTACGTTTTTCATTTTCTCATTCTAATCATAATTAGTTTCGTTACTACATGTACTTGTGGCGAGATAGAACTACATTTTTGAAACAATGTTTCATTATCATAACACAAAACGTTTATGCTTGGCTAGTTTTCTTGAAATTTGCTTATGAACGAGTCTGATGTTTAGTGGTTTATTAGGCTTGTAGTCCTGGATTTTTATTACAAATCGCAAACAAGCCGAAACTTTGTGATGTCTTATAAGCGCCTGAAAAGTTAATCATGAAATCGTGTAAAGTGGACAAGTCTATATTTCAATGTTTCACTTAACCATTACTCGCGCTCATGAACAAGCCGTACGATCTACTGATAGCTAATCAGATTACCACTGTGTTAACAAAATACTTTTTTGTGCTGTGAACATTTAATTACTTTTCTTACATCTCAGGTTGTGTTAAATACTACACATTTGAAATTAAAATCAATGAAAGAATGCATGAAATTTAATACCATGTAGCAAATTGGTTGTGAATCATTTTCTTAAACGGTAGCCGTTCTGTAACCTTTCATTAAATTTTACAACGGTAAGACTAATATATCCATATGCTGAAATTTTCGCAAATAACAGATTTTTAATTGTTATGACTTTTGGCGAAACCTTGAAGAACTTTTGCTGAACAATCGAATAATTATATTCCATTAAGCCACAAGTGATTTATGTCCTTTCTTAAAAAAATAGTCAACAAACAATAATCTAAAATACCAAATTCTGTATTCAAATATTTTAAATTCTAAATATCAAGCTGACAGATACATTCTCCATGCTTTTCCATAGGTTTCCTATCTGTGATTGTTCAGTTAAAATCTTCAAGCGAAGGTCAGGCCCCAAATCGCATTTCAGGCTTTCATTTTATCTGATCTCCCACTCTTTGTTACTACAACCTATCCGACTTACGGAAATGGTATCCTTACAGATATAAATCGTTGCATAAGAAACAAACCATCGATAACTGCCTTTAGTGTACTAAAACTTGCCGTAGAGTTAGAAATCGCCTCTTATGTAGTGTCCTCTTCATATTTTTTGCTTTCTTTGTTTTTTGGAAAATGTTAAAACATGTATTTCAGCTTACATATTAATGCCGTTTAAAAATAAGATGGAAATTTCAAAAAGCTGTAGAAGGTTCAGGTTACTAGACTTTAAATATTTTACTCTGTTTTGCATTTTCAATAGAAGGAAAAGCGACATTAGTATAAAGAATTCATACAAAGATTGAAGCTAACGGGAATACAACTGCAATGAAAATAAAGGTCGACGCTGTTAGGAGCATCAAGTATAATCTTCAGTTTGCTTGTAACTGAATAGAACGTCTGTACTTGTAAAGGAAGATTATCTGGAAATTGAACTTTTAATTGCTGTTTAAAGATAACATCTCAACAGGGCATTTGATGTTCTGTACTTGCTTATCTCTCAGTGACAAAATCTTGTATCATCAAAACAGGAGGGATCACTTTCTGTAGAACACACACACAGACGGTGGGCATTACTCTATAAACGAACAATACTTGTCTATGAGAGAGCGATTCACTTGAACCATTAATTCCTTTTATAGGTCTCATCTCTCAATAGAAGATACTTTTTATTACATAGTAAAGATTATAAAGGACTGTTATATTTCGTCAGCTTGAACACTAACCTCAGTGATACTATCTTTAACAATATGTTGTTGTTTTCAGTAATGGGACAAGTTTGTCATAGAACATAGATTCAAACAGTGACATGATAAGGACAATGAATAAAGACAGACATGCTGATATAACTTTCAATAAAATTTTGATATACCAAAATCATGTTAGATCACATATTTCTGCCTCATCTTGCGTAGACAATATTCCTCACATCGTACTACTGGTTACAGTGTTTGTTTCGTTATATACTACGAAGTTAAATTCCCTTTACAGTTTTCATTTTTTTAATACTGAAAGATATATAATACTAACCCTACAGTGGTAACGTTGGGTCCGTCACACCCTGATCAATACTTATTTGAAAGTAGTATTACCTGAAAACGTTGTGCATTACTCATTCTTTCTGTATGTTTTAAGTTCACATATTTATTTAATTCTATGAAGGTAGTTCGCTATTTCAGCTACAGACTGTGAGGGAGGGGACAGTTTCTGGAGCTTGGGTATAGTAGGCCCAACGTTACAAAAGAAGTGACTCTTTTCAGAAAATATACCCTTTGCATAAACATTGCGTTACCATTGTTTGGTGAAGCTATAAATGCTCTATTTGTTGAACGAAATTCAATTGATTAACTCTATCATTTGGATAACTTTCACAAATCATTAAGTCTTTAAGATCTGAAGACGTTTCTAATAACTTCCCTTCTTTGAAATTTATGTATAAGTGCATGTGTTTAAAATGACTGAACGTAAGGCGGTCTGAAGGGGAGGATGGTCATTATCTATACCCTGTATTCTGTTTATACCTTGAGCACCAAACAGAGGGTGAAGTTGGAAATGAAGAAGTTACTGTAGATAATGTCTCAGAATATTGCTAACACACTATATGTCGATTGCTTGCATTTTGATACTTGAAGCGCACCTTTGCTCCTAAACATATTGGCATTGTGTTGTCTTCTTTATGCATATACTAGAACAGTAGTGAAACATTGTACTACAACGAAGGGATTTATTCAGCTCCCAGAACAAATTTTTAAGCTTTCGTTTTGTTACTTCTTTCGCTATTTCTACAAATTATTACAATTATTTCTTCTTGTCACTCAAGGTTATAAAAATTATTAATTTTAATTTAACGTTTGAATTTAATAAACTAGAGGATTTATGCAATCTACAAGCAGAATATGTTCATTCGTTTCACATCAAACGTTACCAATAACGTGTTATTGTTACCACTGTTGGGATAATAAGTGAAATCACTTCGATTTCCTGTTTAGGATTTTTTTTAAATCATAGAAATTTTGCCCTCTTTTATTATACGTTTAAGCCCGTCATCTAAGTTTTTACATTTTTCTCCAGTGGCAACCAGGCAAACGGAAAAATATATGGTTTCCCTAGTTAATATTAACTGTACATGAAGACTACACCAAAACAACCATGTAAGATCATTCTCTGCATCTGGTGGGCTAGTCACCAAGTGGTGCGTTACCGATGGCCTTCCACCTTGTTCAGTATAGTGTTGCTGTGCGTGGGCATATTACCCCACGACGGTGGTCGTTTTACCCCGATGGTGTGATACTATACCCACATCGCTATGGTGGCCGAGCGGTCTGCGGCGGTAGACCATCGGCTCGAAGGACCCGGGTTCGAGTCCCGGGAGGGGCATGGATTTTAACAGCTAAAGGCGAATCGTGACGGGCCGAAGTCCAAAGCTACTAGACTGGTCTATATAAAAATGAAGCTTACGAAAGATTTTACTAACTGGTGCGCTACGAGCTGCTACCAGCAGTTTAAATCATTTTGCGGATTTGTACTCGCACCACTTGGAACATGTGGAACAGACATTACAGCAGAAGGAACATTGGCGACTCATGAGAGTGTACTGTTCCTTGCTCACAATGTATGTATGTATTGCGTGTGGCAATGGACTCCATACAGCTACTTGGCTGAGAAACACTGTGACATCTATTCTCCGGACCTTCCGCCAGCAGGTTATCGCCTCCTACATTCCCTGGATAACCACCTTGGTGAGCAATCCCTCGCCATACTTGCTGCAGGCACCCACGGTCTTCTTTACGTCCAAGATCCTTCAGTTTTCTCCCTAGGGCATAATTGCAGGTGCACGAACGTTGGCAAAAGGTGATAGATGTCGCTAAGGATTGCTTTAAAAATTAGCAATAAATGTCATTTTCTGTATATTTTATCTGTTTCTATCCAAAATGGTAAGAACCTTTTTGGTTACCTTGTACTTACAAATGATATCACTAAAGACTGATATCACGTGTGTTGCTCCTTGAGAATACAAGCTGCATCAATGAACCCGGCAACACCATAAACCCGTTTATTTACCTTTTAGTAATAAGGAGTTGTGAAAACGTGCATAACGGTCACTGGCTGTGAAAGTATATTACAAGAACAACGATAAACGATGGTGTCAGCTCAGTGTATATTCCATAAACATTTTTGAATCTACGTAACGATTCATTTCCGTCCATCAATGCAATTAAAACAGAAATCAAGGAAAAACACTTCACATTGAAGACAAAAATTAGAGGGGTAAAAACTACGTTTACGGTGTTCAACATTTTCAGACAGCTAGCGAGTAAGTGTATCTGTCTGGAAATTTAGAGTAATTTGTTCAACAAAAACTAAGTATAATACAAGTTGCAACAAAAGAAGAAATAAGCGAAATTTGAACACAGGATGTTTAGTTAAAAGTCCAGCGTCTTATTGGTCGGACTAAACTGCCAGTGATAAGAGAGTTCTATATCAAAACAGTATACATTGTCGTATGCACGAAAGGAAATACATTGCACGAACACTGAAAACTAAAATAGTAAATCCCACGACTTACGCCATGCTTTAATATTTATTTCTGTTCGACAATTAGGAATCGCAATTCCTATTAATTGAATTGAATTGAATTGAAATGGTCTTTATTGAAGCTGGCGAGGTACAGCCTATGGCTGCTTTGCCACCTAACTCTTGTCAAAATAAGAGTATGGTTACAATATTACAATTAAATAGAAAAGAAAATAGTGCACATTAGCCACTAGTAAGAACAATACAATAATAATAGAATTACATGATATATACAATGTTAGTAATATAAGCGAATTACAATACAAAAAATCAATGATAAAAGAATAATGCACAATAATGATAATAATAATAGTAATAATAATAAACAATCTTATATACTAAATTCACTAACTCACTCACACACACACATACACAGAAAGAGATACATACATCCAACACACGCATTTTTTTAATGATGTCAACAGTTACATATCTACGAGGGGGAAAAGAAGACGTTACAAATATATAATGATTCTAATTACACAATACCAACGTGTGAAATTGTCACATAGGGTCATAAGAGTTTGAGCTTAGTAATTGCTTCCGATGGAGGAAATGTTTGACCATATTTTTGAACACACTGTAAGTGGGAGAATTTGTAATATTGATTGACAGAGAGTTCCATGTTCTTGCTGTTGAAGCAGAAAATGAACCAGCTGTTTTGCAGAGTCTGAAACAGGGAACATTAAGGGCATTACTATTACGTGTTGTGTAATGATGAACAGTTCTTCGAGGGTTAAGTTTATTTGCTAGGTAGAGGGGAGATTTATTTTTTAAATGTTTAAATATTACACAACAATAGTGCAAGTTACGTCTCCTTGACATAGTAAGCATATTTTCATTATTCAATTTTGGTAGTACATGTTCCGATCTATGAAATCCAAGGCTAAATCTTACACAAGTGTTTTGTATTTTTTGTATAGATATTGCCTTACTCAAGGTTAAGCCCGGTCCGTAGGCTACATCACAGCAATCGAAAGGAGATAGGATAAGGTTACGAACAAGATAGAATTTAGTCTCTTTCGTGAAGTATTCGCTTAGTTTATAAAGATACCGCAGGGTTGACAGAGCTTTTGTACACTGGGTAAACACATGAGAGCTCCAGTTAAGATTTTCGTCCATCTGGACTCCTACATTTCTGACCACCTTGGAATGTGGAATATTTACGTTCAATATGTTCACTCTAATTTCATCAGGAAATATATTCTTCAAGTTATTTTTGTTCCTATTATTGTGTATGTACATTTTTGTGGGTTAACTAGTAACCCATTACCGACACACAAATCATTGATAGCTTTCAGGTCCTTATTAAGAAGTGCCACTCCTGTATTTAATAGACTGGGTGCAGACGAGATACATAATTGTATATCATCAGCATAAGAATGGACTTGAGAATGCTTCAATGTAAGAGGTAGGTCAGAAGAGTATACTGAAAAAAGTAATGGACCTAATATAGAGCCTTGTGGAATACCATTATTAATTTTAGCTGGTTGAGATAATACCATTGCGGAATTTTGAAACATAACTCTTTGTTCTCTGTTATACAGATACGACCGGAACCACGAGAGAGTACACTTCGCTACATTGTAATAATTAAGTTTGGCTAAAAGTAAATCGTGTTGCACTAAATCAAATGCTTTTGTGAGATCAAATAGAACTAGTACAGTAACATAAGAAGAATTAATTACCTGTAACATTTCATCTGTAACTTGTAATAATGCAGTAGCTATGTGCCTGCGAAAACCTGACTGACTAACAGGTAGTAGATTGTGTTTAGCTACATATTTGTACAGTTGCTGATATACAATTTTTTCAATCACGTTCGACAAGATAGGTAATATACTAATAAGCCTTAAGTCTTTTAAAGATTCCATTTTTTTTCATAACTTTTGCTTCCTTCCAATGGCTGGGAAAACAACCATTATTAAAAGAAAAAAAATATAATGTGAGTTAATGGTGATAGAATAAATGGAAGTGCTAAGTTCAACATTTTTCTTGTAATACCGTCAAGTGCTGCAGCATTTGACTTAATGCTTTTTACTGCTCTCTCCACTTCGAACTCTTTCACTTGACGTAATGTAAATGGCTCTGACAGATTGTTAAATTTCAGCATATTGAAGTAACTCACGTTTCTAGATATAGCTTACTTGTCAGTAATATTTGAATTGGTTACATCAACAAAAAAGTTATTTATTAAAGTTGGGTCATTTGCGTTGCTAGGAAGACAATGCGAAGGGTTTGCCTTGCCCACTTCGAATTTGCGACGTTTATTCCACATAGCTTTTGAGCTACTGCTGTTATTAATATGATGGGAGAAATAAGCAACTTTCTCTTGTCTTATAACGGTTGTTGTGAAGTTACAGAGCTGTTTATACTTATCCCAATGTATTTGCAATTTTGTTCGTTTATATTTATGGTGCGCATTATCTCTTAATTTCATTAACACCGGTGTGTTGCTTGAAATGTAAGGTAGTTTGCAGGCTCTTATTTTAGCAGTGGAAATCGGGGCCTGTTTATCAAATGTCTATAAGGGACTTCTGTAAAAAAAAAATCAACTTTTTCATCGATTGATTCATATGATTTGAGTGCATCCAAGTTAGATTATCTTGTACTGTGACAAAATTCACGCTCATCAAAACAAGAGTAATTGCGGTAAGTTATATACAATGGTTCGTTTCTGCGTAGTTTGATTGTTTTTAAGGTTACCGTAGTTAAACAGTGATCTGAGCTTCCTATTGGTTCGTACACTTCGTGCGTAAGCACATTGTTTACGTTATCTGTTCATATCAAATCAAGCAGCGATTCCCCTGATTCAGTTATTCGGGTGGGTTTGTCGACAAGTTGAACAAGCTGATATGTATCTAAAATATTCTTTGAATATATGACTTCCGGGTCCGGAGACATTTGATCAAAATTAAGGTCACCAACAAAGTATCAACTTGTGAATACATACTCGCTATCAGATCTTCTAGAGCTGACAGTTTGTAGTACGGTGTACTAGGAGGTCTGTGCGCTCCAATTATTCCTATTCGCGTGGCGTTAATTTTAACAATAATATTAAGGTACTCAATATGATTCTCACCCAGTGCTAGCGCCGGGTTATATATTTTAATATCTAAATGATTGCGATAATATATGGCAATACCCCCGCCTCGCTTAAGTTGTTGGTCCTCACGGACTACGCTATAGCCACCTACAGTACATCGAATGCAGCTGAGGCTATGGAATTGTATAACCAAGATTCCGTAATTAGAAGAATTTCGTATTGTTGCTTGCAAGGAAGGAAGCTAATTTCGTCCATTTTATTTAGCACTGAGCGAACATTAGCATGTGCTATTGTAAAATTTGAAGGTTGCAACGACATGATTTATATGAGGAAACGTTTAGTTATACTTCGAGATTGCATGTTCAGGTGTTGTAGCTTTACAACGTGGATCGGTCTGTCTGCATTTTTATGGTAAATAATCATTATTATGACAACTAAGCTACTTCTTGTAATGGTTGCAAACAAATAGTTACAAGGATGCTCTTTCTTTAACTTACCTATGACTTTTTTCTTCCAAACAATTGCACTCATTGGTAATCCTGATCCTACTTCTTCTACAAGATATTCTAGGTTGTTCATTGAATATTATCAAACCACACATATATAAGTAAACAAACACACTAACAGAATCACAACTGGCACATTTAGCGCATGCAGTAATCAAAATGTCTAAACGAATCATGTTTTAAAAAAGAAAAAAGGAACCTGTGTATACGTGTATAGTTACTGGAAATTGTAAGTGACAATTCACAATGTACTCTATACTTTAATATTAATATACACATATATGCACCAATATACACACAGAAGCAGAAACACACACACGCACGAATTACAAATGCTTAAATATGAAAAAAATATTAATACTGCTTGATTGAATAACAGAAGTCCAATACTCATTCATGTCAAGGCTTGTAGGTGTTCATTTAACCTTTCTCAGTTCAGCAGTTGATGTGGCATAATGTTTTTTTGTCATTAAACTTAACAACCACCTTTCCATGAATTGCCCCCCCCCCCCAACTTCTTTTTAGCTACTTGTAAAAGCTGTAGGTGGGACTTCGACAAATCTTCATTTATGTAGATGCCTTTGTCCACCAGTTTTGCTCTTGTTTCTCAACACTTGCATCTTCGTCCTATGGCTAACAAATTTGACAATAACCGCCCTCTTTTTATTACTAGGAGGTCCAGTTCTATATCTACAGATGTCTGTTACATCCACATGTAATTCCATTATATTATTAGAAACATCACAAACAAGGTCATCCGTACTGTTATTTGCTCGCTCCTGTAATCCAAAAATCCGAATCGAGTTTCTCCTTTGATATTGCTCTAATTCAGTCAATTTGTCTTCCATTTCTCTCTCCAAGATCTTCACTTTATTTTCTAGGTTGATAACCTTGCTTTCAAATTCATGAATCTTGTCTATTGTGAAGTTACTATTTTCTTGAAATGATTGTAGAACTGCTTTTGTCTACAATAAGGTCTGCCAAACACTTTAGAATCACATACGTTTTCAGCTGTTCACTAACACACTCGTGAATTGTCGAAAGCAAGTTTTCGCTAGTGTCCTTTGCGGGTCCCCTCAGTTGCTTCCTGGAGTAATTGACCGCCGACTGGTGTTCCTTCGTGTTTCTTGGGCGTTCTCTTTCTCTCTCTCTCTCTCTCTCTCTCTGGTAGATATGCGCGGCGTTACCTCTGCAGCTGCACCTCGTTGTAGCTTCGTGTTCGGAGGCTCTGGCATATTGAGCTTTTTTATGAAGAAAAAAATTATTATTATGCACTAAATAATCACTTCATACTCGGGACGTTTAGCATTTATTGTGTACGAGGGATTCACGCAGCAGCTATTACATTTTAAACATACTTTACATGTCTTTTTACACCTACAGAGCACTTAGCTCGTGGACACGACGTTACTGCGTCCTCAGCACGGCAGCCATCTCAGAGTTGAGAATATGTCCAAATTCTGCTGAAGTGCGAGATGAAAATGTCGCCAGCAAACACGTATACGAATTTAATCAATCCAACGAATAACGCTGTATACCACATTTCAGTAGATAAAGTGACAGCTTTGGTCCGTCATCTTGCTTACACATAAAGCGTTGTTCCCCTCAAATACCAGTTTGCATCAGGACATTTCACAATGGGGCATAAAGCATTATTTGGTGGAATGCTTTAATTGTATGTTTGGTTACGATAAGAAGTCATTTTCGCTTCTTGTGCATATGGGAACATCACAAACAGTGCTAATTCAGGATTACAGTAAATACTACCATCTATCTGAAACATTACCGGATATATCAAAGCACTTCCCTACGTTTTAACAGTGGACATGATAGACAATATTTACTAAAGTGAAGATTGTTTACCAAAGAAGTTCTAGCCGTTCAGCTCGTTGTCGTGCAATGTCGCTTAGGAATTCCTATCGCAGAGTAAAAAGGATTTCCAACAGACATCTAGTACT
>JAGDQP010017365.1:25831-38694 GCA_022664845.1 Lepisma saccharinum | reverse complement strand
GTACATTCTATGGCATCTTCGAGAAGAATTGTAAAGAAGTCTTAAAAATTCGGGAAACTACTCACGTGTGATTCGCAAAGTACATTCTAGTGAAAACAGTTACGTCCACGAGAACTTCAAAGCATTTCACTTCAGGGGATTGATTACACATAGGTGCGTAAATATCCCTCGTTTGGACAAGTCAACCCAATCTGTGGCCCGCAACCCATTCTAGTTACCATAAACCACTCAGATACTCCTGAGTAATTGACGATTGACTAGAGATACGTTAATTAGGTAGTCAATTTATCATACTCTCAGCAAAAGTTGCGTTACCTACTACCGTGGCAAAATTACTATGGTGTTATAAAGTAGCGGTGTTTTGTCGTGAATGAAAGCAAGCAGCTACACTTCCGAACACCATCACTAAATTACAGGATTCTCAAATCTTGCACACTGATTCGTACAATTTATGTAAGACACAGTAAGTTTTGTTTCTTTATATGCGTGCATGCAAATTTATTTCTAACTCATATTTAAGATCATAATTTTACAGATAATTTTGTTTTGCTCGACAGGCGGCGTGATTTTCAAATTATATTTCTCAATCTTTCAGCTGTAGGATAACAACATTTATTACAAAAAAATAATATTAACTTGCTCATTCTCAAAAAATGTTCACATACTAGTATCTACTGCGCTTCCTTCAAACCTTCCAGCTTCCAGTTGTTCCACCATTTGTGAACTGCATTTGTCTACCTCAAGTGTCTTATTCTGACATTCTTTCAAATAGTTTTCGATGATTCTCTCCTTTGCTATTCTGATGAAACTCTCTAAAGGTATAATATGCTTCTTCGTTCCAAACATAAAGACAGGAAAAGGGCTTGATTCGGAATTATCTTTATATAGAACTTGAATGTCAAATTTACCTGAGCGATTAACTTCATAGAGCTCTATCATTAACGTAGAACCAGGAACAGGTACGAAACAATGTAGATGTCCGAGTGTCCTCAACACAGAAATTAACGTAAGACCATCTCCTGAATACAAATATAACTTTCGATCTGGAGTTAAGTTTCGTTCGCTCTTATTTGTCATATGACTGACAATTTCATTCAATAGTAGTCCTGTTTTCAGTCGTTGCATTTCTGGAGCGAATGTTGGTACACTATACCTCAAAGCCATTGCTGAGAGTAGAGGTTGTGGATATATTTCCTGTGACCACCCAGGCATTTTCATACGGTGTTTATCCAGAAATGACAATATATGGAAAAAGTGGTCTATATCCTCAATAGATGTTACATTCAATCTGCTATTTTCACCAAGAATTTTAAAAATATTTTTGTAGTTTCTCATTTGCTTCTTGAAATCAAAAGTGCCCTTAAGGAATTGCAGCAGTTTATCGTATTCAGGGCAGCTTTGTTTCATGTTTAAAATGTTATCTTCTTCAATTGGTGTTGTATGTACTGGTATTGGTTGCCATTTCGTAATTTTATCATCCCAGATTTGATAACCAGCTGGTGGGTAAAGTCCTGTTAATACTAATTGAGCACTGGCTATACATCTATCGACATCCATGCTTAAAGCATATACATCATCGGGAACATATTCAGGATCTAAGAAGTTCCAGTATCGATCCCTGAAGTAATGTCCCAACTCTAACATCTGTCTTTTGCCTGTTAGTGTCAATTCTCCAAACGCTGCTGGCCACTGAGGGGAGCATTTCATGACGTCATTAATCTCAATAATACCATCTGGAACATTTTCACCTGAACAGAAAAGGATATGGCTCAGGATTAAATTCGCAGGTGTTTCAGTGCATGTACATCTACCCTTACTGTTAGACCGTGAATCCACGATGTGTTGGCTAAACTGGAAGATAACACAGACAACAAGTATGTACAGAAATGTCATGTTGTTTCAGAAAATAGGATTTAATAGAATAAAATGAAGACGAAAACCGTTGACAAAAATTTAAATAACAAAAGCGGAACAAAATTGTTTGTGAGTGTTTACATCCTTCTTTTCTGATTTATAAGTTTCGGTCAATAAATTATCGCCATACTTAAAATGTTTTAAGAAAGACTTATCACAACTCGTCCCTTTTACATATTAACACATGTTGCTAAGCAAAGATGAAAATAAAACCAACAATGTACTTTAAGTAGGAAATAGATATTGCTGTTCAACTTTTACACAATAAATTAGCTTAGTCTCGTTAACATTTTATGTCTTTCATTGTTAATTAATTTGTGTAACAAACTCAAAATAGAGCCATTTTACATTGAAGACAACACACCAATTGCAACGCAGGAAAAAATTTGGAAAGGAATCGACCTAGGCATGATTTAACATACTATTCAAAAATTTGTCTGTTAACTAAAACCTCAGTTAGATAGGCTGTCACGTGCATAAACGCATGACTATCTAAATATTAATTTAATGCTTTACCAACTGAGCTACGGCTCACCAAATGGTGCCAGAAACGGGTTATAATTAAAGTGGGGGTGATGTCCACGACAAGCTAACAGTAAATTAGATGTTATCTCTAAACCGTCATATTTTTCTGCAAAGCCGAAGTTAAAAACTGCTCATCGCGAAATTTTGCTCCGATGCATCAGCTTTTTCTAAGAAGTGACAATGTGTACATGATATTGTAAGACTGATATTAGGTGCTAATTAAATTCTCGCTTGGTATTCGAAATGTGGATATGGACGTAGCACATATTGAGCTTAAGTTATGCATGTACATGAGTGCCTAGCCGTCTTAACTGAACACAATTAAATATACGAGAGGGAATCTATTTGAATATAATGTATTTTAACATAAATTTACACATCATGGAATAACCGAGAAGAATATCACGGGAATATGCTTTCTGACCATTACATGATTTTACATACATAAAATAACCATAATATATTAAGCTCTCAACTCACATACATTTGCTTGATTGACGGTTATGAAGCTATGTCAGGAATAGAACACGCATGAACACGACAATTAAAAGTTCAAATAAAAGAAGTTCGCAGACATGATTATTACTTATAAAGTTCTTATTTCCATGTGTACCGAATAACAAGAGCTTAAAATGTTCAATGTCCAAAATCTAGTAATGTCCAATCTAAGAAACAAAGTCTTGCATCACTGCGTAAAGTTCAGTAACGTTAAAGTCTTACCTGAGCTAGAATCGAACCACAATCTCTGACGTACGATATTGACTGGTTGAAAATACAGTAAAGACTGCGCTAAAGATACTCAGTTCTATACGATTTTATTGATTTTTAATTTTAAGAGATCACACACACACACTACACATCTCTTTCACGTGATTTCTTTATTTCGAAACTATAATGGAAACATGAAGGGAATATTACATTAGAGAGGGGAGAAGGTAATTTTGGGAATTATCTCTACATATCGTTCTCATACAGTTTGTTTAATTGTCCTTGTTTAGTTTTCATCAACAGCTTGTTTCCAAATTACACGCATACCAATGTTCACTTGTATCCGTTCTAAAATAGTCTTTGCTCACGTATTCCAAATACTTCTTTTATTGTTACACGCGTTGGTCGTTACGTAAACTCTGATAATCACATCGAAACGACATGCTTTGGTTCCTGACTTTCTCATGAGTTGAGAAATTAATAATTATTGTATTTACTTTCTTGAACATACTTTCGTGACATATTTGGTTGTTACTGAATTTAAGTTCTCTGCTTTGGGAAATTTTTCCTACTATAGCCTTGTAAAAGCACGTTTTACTACATACTTCTGTTGTTATGCCTTTTGCTATTTCCTCTGGAATTCCTCAAACATTTCTACAGAGATAATTACATAAATTTAAATCTTTCAATTTATCATGGTTCCAATAAAATATTATTTCAGAATTGAAAATTATAGGGTTTTTTAAATTCTCTACTTAAACCTATGACATTTCAGTCATACCAAAAAGTTGTATTTGCTTGACTGTAATTCGTCAAGTTAATATAATTGTATACCCTAAAATATAAAATGAAAATTCATAATGAAAGCGAATAAAATTCTTTGCATAAGTAAATAAGCAAAATTTACGTTACATTTAAAATCATATAACATATCGATTATCTTGAATATAAACATACCTGAAAATCAATTCTAGACGAAAATTATATAATGAAGTAAATTCGTAAATAACAATTGAATTTAAACAAAATTTGAATAAAATCTTTATAAACATCTTTAAAGGAGGAAAATCTCATCTAATGCCTTCCCAGGAGGCAACGTACCAAGAATAGATGATACATTCCCTCGTTGAATTGTGATACTGAGGCGCTGGATTAGGAAGATGGTCGCGCGAGCATCACCTGAAACGATCTGTATTCGCCGACCAACTTCTTTATTAAAATTAAGGCCTGTCGTGCCCCAAGTACCACTTGATTCAATTGCTATCGCAACAAAAATATATTGTGCCAGTGGATTAGAGTATTTTCGATTTTTATCGGCCTCTCTACGAATAGCAGCACCACCCGCTTTCAAAGAAGAATGAGTAACATTTGAAATGGCGAAAGTATCAGCGCAGGTGAAATCCCATAATAGAGGTCTTCCTCTTTTCCATGGAACTAGTGTTATTCCATCAGGTCTCTTACTGTCGGAGCGGCTACAGCCAGATGGTTCTCGGACCGATGGTACATTAGCAGAAACTAGAGCTCTGAGGATGACATCATTGACACTAGAATGACGCATGTGTCTACCAGCACTCCTGACACAGGAAAGACCGTGAAGATCCACACATGAAGACGAATGCTCCACAGGCTGGACAACGATGAGGTACACAAACGTCTGCTCCTAAACGTAGGACAACAGCAACACGGAAGCTTTCATTCGAAAGATGTAGGCCAAGAGGAGGAGAAGGCAAAGCTTGGAGCCAAGCACCGGATTCAGGTGAATACGCTGCTAGTAGCCTGGCTTGATCTTCAAGACAAGTAGCGGATTGCAGTAACTGCGATTGTGTACGTTTGATGATAGGATCGTCCCAAGAAGACTGAGAGCTATTGACATCCAAAAGAGGATAATTTAATCCACTTAACGTAGACGATTTTGCTGAACAATCTTGAATAGAGGCGTCCGGGTCGAGGCAAAGGCACAGTGGAAGGGTATACTCAACGAGACGACGAGAGCCATGGAAAGACGCTAAAAATGACAGAATCGCCAAATCCATGGCCCGACAAATGCCAAGTCTACCTGACCGAACGGGCAGAGTAGTCTGTAACCAAGCCTTGCCACTCAAAGAACAATTAAGGATTGATCCGAGGCCTGACTGTAAAACACATTCGTAACTCTGTAGCAAGGACTCTTTCCGCCAAGAAGGAGAACAACGTAGAAAGTACATTAATCGTGGTATGGAAAAGGAAGCACGAAGTAGATAGAATGCTGAATGTGCTGAAATCAAAGATAAGCGTGAAAAGAAAAAATCAAACGTAGAAATCTTCTCAATCAGTAGACTGCGTAGAGCCTCGGTAGAGATGGAGGATCCAAGTAGATATGCTGAAGCAGAAGTCATAAATCGTATTCCAGGAGCCAAGTCCATGAATCTTGAATAAATAGCATTGTTCTGGTCTTGCTGAACACTTAGAAAACTACCTTCGCACTTTGAAAAATTCAGATGTAAGCCATTTTCTGAAGATGCATCCCGAATGTTAAGTAAGGTAGAAAGAACTAGGTCTGGGTCGTCCGCGATAGTGCCATCATCTAAATACCATAAGTTCAATTCAGTTGTTATTGAATTGACAATAGATTGTAGTGTAATTGCAAAAAGAGCAGGACCGAGGGGATCACCCTGTTGGACTCCACGTTGAGATAAAATGATATCATCACCCAGAAAGAGATCACTAGGCTGAGAATAACACTAATAAACATAATGATAAATCAACGGGAAATCTTTTTGAATCAGTTTTAACATGGCATCGCGATTTAATTCGTTGAAGGCATTGCGAAAATCAAGCTTTACGACGGCTTTTGGACGAGGATGATGAGATGAAAAGTAAATACGAGCGACATGGACAGCAACCTCGGCACCGTAAGGAACACATACTCCTAATTGGTGAGGGGATAAAAATGTATTTACGGAATCACGAATTCGATAACATATAATTTTTGCTGTCAGACGACGCCACACATTACCGATCGCAATGGGACGAATTCCTCCACACTTCTTTCTTAAGGCGATCATGGTGGCGCCAAGAAAATTGGACGAACATCCATAGGTACTTCTCCAGAAGAGATAATAGAAATAAAATCACATAAAGAAGTAATAAGTTGATCTTTTAAGCCAACATCATTACACATCAAAAGATCTTTAAGAATGGAGGGACGAAGACCACCCAATCCACCTGCAGATCCAGAAGCGAAAGAGTTGATGGCTTTCAAGAGTTCGGAGGCAGACACTCGAGACATTATGGAAGCAGAAGGAGGAGGATCCGGCAAAATGAAAGAATTAGATGGAGGTGGATGTTTTTTCTTTAAATCTTTCAATATATTGGCGTCTGGTGCAACTATTATGTCGTCGGAGGTAAGTAAGCGAACCGTACCACGAATATCTCCATCAACAATCTTGTTTTCAACCATCTTGATGTTGAAATAATCAGTAGATGAGCTCGTTTTCCGTCGTTTTGTTGAAGGGTTGGAATGGCATCACGATAATTGTCGAGCCAATAACGAACTCCTTGCTTAACCCAAGTAGTGAGATTAGTCAAATAATATTGTTAATATAAGAAATACTGAGACGAATGCATTGTAAATTGTCTTTATATTAATGTGTATCATCACAATATTATGTATGTACAAAATTGTGTCCATAAGTTTTGTTTGATTCTATATATTTTTGAAAAGAAAAATGACAAACATAAAAATTTGATGGAATTACATACATGTTCTTTCCACAAAATACGTAAGTTCGTATAATTGTTAAAAACTTATTCCATATTGCGCACATAACCACATACTTTGTTTTTTGAGTCTTTTTCTTCTTATACCACATATGAAAGCAATGGAAATATTACAATTGGAGTCTCTATCATACTATTTTCCATTCCATAATTTGTTATCCTATTGTGAAGTCCTATCACTGGTAATGTTTTCCTGACCTGCCAACATTATATAGGGTACTACAACTTAACATTCTACTAGGACTGTGAGTAATACCAAAGGTAGTGACGTCTGGAGATAGCCGAACTGTTTGTCACATACACTGGGGTGTATAACACTATAGGGTGATGTAGGGCTCACTTTCTATTTAACTTGTGCGTGGAACACAGGTGGTGTGATGATATTGAAGTGGCATTCCAAAGAATATCTGGCATTGGGCTGGATCCACACTATGAGATCAATTGAAGATAACTCGTCGATTGTTTTAATTCTTGAAGCTGTTGCTCCACGAGGCATTTTAACATGTTAGTCTGGTAGAGTTTAGTACTGTCCTCATAGATGTGTCTTCAAATCCTACTGGCATTAACAGTCCTTGAAGGTTCAACTGTATCATCTTTATTATTATTTTTTGACATTTAGTACATATGCAGTGTTTACAAATTCATGCTGTGCTCATAAAACTTTTGAAGGGAAGGTATGCAAAACTAAGCTTAAGTTTCCAAATGAAAATATAAATTTACATAAACGTTATAAAATTAAGATAAAATCAAAATTATTGAAATATACGAAAATTATATTATTAAAACTATATAAATTGAATAAATATAAATAAAGTAAAATATGTAAATTTCACCTTATACTTAAGTTGAGAACTTATTTCTATGATTGTGTGTAATCTCTGCTTTAGCATTGTATACTATTTACATCCAACACTAAAATTGATAACTTGAATAGTAAAGAATATTTTTAAAACTAGTGAATCTGTTCTGATTACATAGACCTCAATATTTATCTCGATATCTGTTGTAACTTGTTACTTTATTCTGAAGGTTCATCCTCTTTGGATGCTAGCTCAACACGTGGGCATTGCCTACGTTTACATATCCAACGATGGAAATAATAGTAAAGTAATAACATAATAGCGCTGGGCACAAGCGCTACGATCATAATAATACAACCATTTAATACAGTGATTATGGTGCATTTAAATTTCGGGACCAAAGTTGTCATATTTGAAGCTAAATCACATAATTGGGTATGAGTTCCAGAAAAATCAAAGTCGTCTTTAAGAGCTGTAATAATGTCGGTGGAATATAGAAAATTAATTGGCAAATAATGAATTGTGACATTAAAAGTATGTTTCGAATCTAGGACCAAATTTTCAAAAATTATATTTTTGAACTCAGAATAAGGTATAAATCTTTAAATATTGCCCTAATGGGAATATTTTAGAGACTAAATGGTGCTCTTTATTTCGAGATGTATTATCCTGCAACTGCATTACTTATAATCAATCCTGATGGTGTATATTTGTATACTATAGGTGGTATTACTTTGGTAATTTTCACTTGATAGTTTGCTGCTCTTGTATTTTGGAATAAAGCGTTTAAACAGTTAGACTTGGACGTCAATGAAGTATACAAATTGGCACACGTGAAAAGCAATCTGTGTTGTGTACATGATTCAGAGTCTAATTAAGAGAATCCCTAAGATGTTTTGTATACATATTTGTGAAGAACACATCTTAAATGTTTTCCGTGTGTGATTGTACCTAAATTAAATATTCGATAAACCTGGACCAAATTATATTGATCAATTATGGGGTTTTCCAAAAGTAATGCTATTGTTGAATCTAATGCATTATATTGCAAAAGAGTAGGTATAGTTAATGAATAGAATAATACTGTATCTTGAGTATAAATGGTTATTTTCAAAAAAGGATGATTTCGTATGAAATGTTGAGCTTGCGGAATTTCTAATATCCGAAACGTTATTTCACTTTTCAAAACGTCTGAAATTAGTTGCTTTATTTCTTGATGCGTCGAAAATTGGAAAATTTACGTGAACTGTTTCTGTTGGAATGTTGAAAATGCTAAATAATATCTTTGAGTTTCATTACGAATACTTATCAATGCTTGTTTTATACCAACTAATATATTGTCGACCAATCTTACTTCTTTCTGGAAATTTCGTGAAATTGCTAAACTTTCATCTCTTAGCAATTGCTGATTTCTTTCTATATGCTGATTTCTTTCTATATGATGATTTGAAGTTTTAAGATGCCGAATGCTAAATAAATTGTAGAAAGAAAGTCCTAATGTTGCTGGGCCAAATAATCTTTGAAAAATACTACATTTTTTACGATATGAAGCACACATTGATTCATCTCCATCAACCTTAAAAGAACACGGTAAATAAGATTATATGTCACGGTAAAATCTATCATTAATTGCTGAATGTTGTTGCAAAAATTGTTTAAAGGCGCTATAATGCTGGTGTCAATTTATTTGCTATATCAAGGTGGCTCAAAAATGAAATATATATATTTTTTTGGTTAAGGACAGCAATGGCATGTTCGTGTAGAACGATACCTGCTTCTGGTACAATATGTTTACCTAAATTCCGATGAGACCAATCATTTTCCGTTGTGGTTGGTGAAACATATCTATGATGGGGCATAAAAATAGCAACTGGTTCTATCTCCTTGACTGTTAGTACTAAAACTACCATTTTAGTCGAAAATTTATATTTGTGAGCCATTTTCCTCTTGTAAATTCAATTCCTTACAACTGGTTGAAATATAGGGTCTATTCAACATTATTTATACCTAAAATCTGACTCATTTGAAAACCCGTCAAACTATTGATAGAAAAATTTTTATATACAAAGTTGAATGTAAACTTTGTAACCGCCTAGTTCCTGTTCCATTTTTATTTATTTTTTAGAATGTCTTTATGATTGTGGTTCCGAGATAAATATTCTAAATTTTGAAACCTGGAAAAAGATTTTGGCCAATCTGCCACGTGATAAATTAAGACCCGTATTTGGTATTAAACTTCAAGGTGTTTTTGTTTCTGGTGCTCATAAATTAAATGGTAGCCAGAATATTTTCCTTAATATTTCTGATAATATATTCGAAATTAAGGTGTTTGTTGTGGAAGAGGTGGAACCTAGCTTGATCCTCGGGATGCCTTTTATTCGGGACTATCGATGCCAACTGGATCCAGTTAGTGGAGCCTTGAGATTGAGATGTCCAGATGGAAGGCATGTTGAGGTAACTTGGAAAGAATTCGGGGTCAAAACGGTCTCTATTCCTGGACCTATCTTGTGCGATGAGGCAATTGTGTCCGAGTCCGAACTAGAGAAGTACGTTGAAAAGCGTACTGATCTATCTATTGATTTGCGGGATCAATTGCTCGTCTTCCTGAAGCAATGTCGATATTTGTTTTGTGAATATCCCAGACCTGCTAAACTACCTGAAATTAAGATAATGTTGACAGACACTGAACCAGTGAAAGCTAAAAGCTATCCTATGCCATATGCTGTTCGAGAGCCTTCCCGTCAGCTGTTAAAGAGGTGGCTTGACTATGGTATAGTTATAGAGAGACCTAGTCCATATAATAATCCAGTTCATGTGGTGATGAGGTCAGAAGGACACGGTATTCGTCCTTGTTTGGATATGCGAGTTACTAATAAGAAAATCATTGCTCCGTTGGTTCAAGTTGAACCTATTCAAACGTTGCTTCACCTTATGTCCGGGTCTACTATTTTCACTATCAGCGATGCTAAGGAAGCGTATTATTCGTTGACTCTCCATCTTGATTCCCAGGTCATTACGGCATTTTCTTTTGAAGGCCGCCAGTTTGTGTTTACTCGCCTGGTTATGGGGATGAAGTCCTCATGCGCAATCTTTCAGAATGCTATGCATCAGCTGTTTCCACTGGAAACACGGGACTTTTTAGCCCTTTATCTCGACGATCTTTTGGTTTTCTCGGCGTCTTCCCAAGATCATTTCCGTCAGTTATCACACATATACGACAAACTGAAGGAAACTAACATTTAATTGAATTTTCGGAAATCCCAGTTTTTGTTGTCTGAGGTTTCCTGTCTCGGCCATGTCGTGTCTGGTGGAGAGATTAAGGTCAACCCTTCTATGAACGAGCCCATTCGAAAGTTTCCTCTTCCTAAAACACGACGTCAATTGCGTCGTTTTCTTAGTATTTGTAACTGGAGGCACAAGCATATCTATGATATTGCCCGGCTCCAGGAACCTCTTGTTAGGTTATTACGTAAGGATAGTAAATTCAAATTCGACCCTGAAGAGGTGGAAGCTTTCGCGGCTCTGAAGGAAGCATTAATTTCTCCCGCAGCCTTGGTCCAGCCCCGGTTTAGTGACGAGTTTCACTTGTTTAGTGGCGCTTCATTACTCAGCTTGACTGGTTATTTGGCCCAAGTGCGAGATGGCGAATACGGAGTGATAGCTTACGTAGTCGTCGTGTTCGTCCGACGGAGATGTCCCTATCAGTTTTCCAGTTGGAAGTTTTGGCCATTGTGTTCTTGGGTGAACACTTCTCCGATTTTATAACAGGTAGACCTGTTATTGTCCACACTGATTCCAAGTCCATAACGCAGCTCAAGACTCTACAGAATCTTGATGCGCGTACTTCTCGGCTGCTTCTCAAGCTTGAAGATTTTGATTTGCGGTTTGAACATCTCGCTGGAACTTCGATATTTATCGCCGATAGTCTCAGCAGATGTCCACCAGAGGAAGAAGACAAGGAGTGTACAAAATTTAGAGTGAACATGGTCTTCAATAGTCTGTCTCAAAAAGAGTTCCTGTAGAGGTGCGCGGAAACACAGATAACTGACAGCTATTGTAAGAGGATGCTCCGTAAATTTGGTGAAGGGAATCCGGACTGCTGCTTACATTTGGGGATGCTCTTTGTCCGTTCTAGATGCAATCCAAATGATTGGCTGCTGGTAATTCCTAAGGTCTTGGTTCCCCAAGTCCTTAGTGAATTACATGAAGAAGGATATTTTGGATCGTTGAAATGTTATTTATTTTGTCGCAGTCTCTTCTATTGAAAGAAATTCGACAAGAAATATCTACTTTTGTCCGTGACTGTCTTGTGTGTGCACGAACAAAAGCAGCGAATCAAAAGATCTTATTAGAACCTTATCATGTGACTGCAGATAGGCCACATGAGAAGGTTTCTTGTGATCTTATCGGGAAGTTGCCGTGAAGCTCTCATTTTTCTTTTGTCTTTTCCATCATCGGCATATCCATTGCGTTCTGCCAGTGTCAAGGAGATTATTCAAATCTTCAGTAAGCAGTACGTTCACCATTATCCTGTTCCTGCTGTCATTACGTCTGATCGAGGGGATCAATTCACCTCGAAGTATTGGAGGGAATTTTGTGAGGAACAGAAGATGAAGTACGTGTTGACGACAGCTTATAGCCTTCGAGCTTCGAAGGTGGAGAGATACCATAAAGGGGTTAACCGCTTTATCCGAGTGTTTGGCAGTGGTGATCACAGTCGGTGGAGTGCTTGCTTGAACGAAGTCTGTTCGTTGCTGAATAATTCCGTGTCTCTGGCCAATGGATATACTCCTTCTGAGTTATTTTTTAATTTCAGTGCCTCCGATTCCTTCAAGCGTGGTGTAGACTGGCCTGAGGAATTGCGAAACCTCGATTATGGAAAGCGTCATCAGCTAGCGCTGATAAACTTACGGAAGAGTCGTAATAGGAACAAGGGTCCTAATCCCGGTAATGTCATAGTGTTACAAGTAGATGACTTGGTTTTGATTCGTGTAAGGGAACACAGTTCAGCGATCGACCGAAAGACCAAGAAGTATTCTGAGATATACCGTGGTCCGTATGTCGTCGTGGAATTGGGTTCCAATTGTGGCACACTAGCCACTTTGACTTAGGTTGATGTGGGGAAACATAACCTCAGAAACCTGAAGCGATTTAATT
>JAGDQP010017365.1:0-25731 GCA_022664845.1 Lepisma saccharinum | reverse complement strand
AGTAATAATATTTTATTTGGATATATATATATATATATATATATATATATATATATATATATCCAAATAAAATATTATTACTAATTCTTATTTTCTTATTAGACTCAATGACTAATTATTTATTTTCTCTAATATATTAAATACTATTCTTTCTTAATTCCTAAATGGTTCAATCGTCTTTTATGATTTTTCTTTGGTGTTTTGCGGTGCTAAGTCTGGCTCGTATGTGGGATGTGTTTGTTGGTATATCCAGTTTTGTTAAGAAGAAATTCAATGAATGGAGAAAGGTCTTCTCCAATCATTTCATTTCTTTTTCCTGGCCCTGGGTGGAACGTAACGGCCTAGTTGCTGTTCCATTTTTAATTATTTTTCTCCCACTTTTATTTTCTTATTCTCCGTTTTGTTTCCTTCCTGTGTGTTCTCCTTAGCCCATTCTCTTTGGTTGGTTTTAGACTCTTTGAGAGTGTTTCGTTGTAGTTTTTGC
Source organism: Lepisma saccharinum (assembly GCA_022664845.1). Lineage (NCBI taxonomy): Eukaryota > Metazoa > Arthropoda > Insecta > Zygentoma > Lepismatidae > Lepisma > Lepisma saccharinum. The sequence continues at coordinate 25,247 of JAGDQP010017365.1, read as the reverse complement.
TTTGGGTTTTAACCGTTATCCATCCAGGTTTTCGTTAGACGCGCAGCAATGACTTGGATCTAGTGCTTGTTTTCGATTGGACCCTAGTCAATGCTTCGTGACTTGTTTTTTGCTGATTGGTGTGAATCAGCCTTCTTCTACGTTTGCTGGGAGAACTGCTCTCCCACGCCTTGTTAGTTCAGTTCCAATTTTAAAGACTAGAAGAATGGACGTATGTGCTTTCCGTCATCTGTACTTCCTAAGCCCTATCTACGAGTGGTAAATATAAACGCCAAATTTTGTAAATATTCCGATTATATTTCGATTGATTTCGTCCATACCGGTAATATATATTAATTGTATTAAGAAGAACAAAAACCGATATAAGTGCTACCTAGACTTTTCAGCGACATCATTATTTCGAAATTTCAACTCATTAAATTTAATATTTTGTTTTTGAGATTATTTGTCAGAATGTTCGGTATGTTCTAAATTTCAGTATGGGGCAGCTATTAACAGATTTCTTACATTACAAGTATCGGATCATTAGATTTCAATAATCATATGCCAAATTTTCGTCTCCAGTTTCCAAATCCTTTCGATATTCCCGGTTAGCAATGTTGACAGCTACCACATGTTTACTTTACTTAGTCAAATTAGGAACATGTCTGTTCGACAATCTTTGCGTACCGTTTTTGATGTTAATAGTAAATTATATTATTCGACATAGTTTGTTAATCTTGGTTTCAACTCCAGCCACTATTCTCCGATAAAAAGTCATATGTTATAACCTCATTTGGCATTTTTCAAGATTTATTCAGAACGTCATTTCTATATTGTAGTAATAAGCTGTAATGACGTCACGCATTTAATAGAGTTAATTTTATTCTTTCTATATGATGTATTTTGGACGATAACGTCATGCTTGTAAGTAATAATGTGACAAGACTTTTCTAAATTATACAACAATGTTTTCAGAATAATTTGTGAAAATATCAGCAGGACTTATTAATTTTTGTAGAAATTATGGACATTTATATTCGACAAGGCAACTTTCAGTTCTGCTTAACTAATTCAATGTATACCAGATAGACGATTCAAATTTGTTTGTTCCTTCAATTCCACGGTAATTCTGTTCTGATTCATATGAGATTATCATATCCGAAAGCGTGAATTATGTAAGTTCAGTGTAATAAATTGGAATTATGAAATTTTTATATTTCTTCGGAAAATCTTGTGTTTATGTTCAGTGAACGTAGTATAGAAACCTGTCAGTTAACTAGGTACGATTTAAGGCATTAGTTGATAATCCTGATACAGTGTATAGTAATATTTATGAGGTGCAGTGAGTTATTTAATGTTTACCATGATATTCATTGGAATTTAACAACTAATCGTTACGTGAAGTTGACAGCAATTGATACTAAATTATTTCTGTGTTTCGGTAAACCTATCGTTTTGAGTGCTGCGTTTTTAATTAGATTAGGTCGGTTCATAAATCCGTAGGCCAGTGGTAGGATTCTTTCGCCAGCTGAGATGTGATAACTTGGGAAAGGAACTATATATTGAATTTCTGCGTTGACATATGAAGTGACTCCAGCATGTGATTTGTGTGAATAAATATTATTTTCATTTGTGCGTTATGACACGACGTTTAGATTGAGTTGCGACCGTCATTCGTTGTGTTCGTTCATCTTTATTTCAGGAATTGCGATTCCAGACTACAGGTGTGGGCCCTATTAAGGTAAAGGTAAGACATGGTCTTTTGCCACCCTGTAGACTTCGAAGTGAGTAAAGACTCGACAGTATGAGTCACATATGAGTCGATATGCGTATTGTAATTTGAGATTATTTCTCAAGTAAAGAGTTGCGTTTTTCTTTCTTAATCTGTCGCTAATCTGAACCAGCTGGTACTTCAGAGTATGACTGACGATCTAATTAAAAGAATGGAGGTGTCGCCTTACCGGTATTTCCTCCCTCGATCTAAATTATTGTTTCTTCACAGCGATCACAAGGATCTGGAATCCTCTTTCCCAGATATTCTTAAATCTGGAATGCGTTTCTGCGCCGCTCGTCTGGGGTGTAGAAAATGTTTGGAGCTAGAGGTTAGGTTAGATGCGTTGCGTGGGTACTCTAGGCTCCTGGCGACCGTATTTTTCTGTGTGATCCTCTTTTGGGATCTTGGGTTGGGGGCGTTTCAACTTGTCCTAAAATGGATTCATAAGCATAAAAGTTTTGTTGTACTTTTGTCTGGGTTTTACTGTTGGTGGGCATGCAATATTTGCTGTTTCATTTAATTTACTCTATTTTGTTCATTTTGTTCATGTATCGTACTCTATTTTATTTTCGCTATGAAAATTCTGCACTATTTTCGTGTTGTTGTTATACAGTATTGCAGTGCGTATACCAGTACCAGCAAAATACTATGGCTAGCAAAACAACTTACGTTATGAGGATGCTAATGATGCTTAGTGTTAAAATGTTCATCTCCATCGCATGGGGGATTGTTTCCCAAGAAAATAAAACTTAATGTAAACTTGTCCACGTGTGTATCTTCAGAAGAGAATTGATTTCTTTAAAATATTGGCATACTTTTAACTGGAACATCGACCTTGTATGTAATAGTATGTTGAAACTGAGATAAATGCACTTAGCTACGTTACTTTTCAGCATATCGAAGAAAGAGAGAAAAAGGGAAGTCGTACGAGGAAAACGTGATGTATTTATCGTCAACTTGTAAAAGAAGTCAACGAAAATCGGGGAAGAGGGGAAATAAAGAAGGGATCTGTGGAGTCACGAACGAAATGCTGTTCTCAGTGCATTGATGTATGCTATGGTGCGAAGCTTATTTTACTACAACTGTACTATGTATCGCTGTGCACGGCACGCAACGAGTAGAAGGTGTTTTGTATCAATGGGCTCGATATGACGGCAGTGAAGTTATCACTGGTGGGGGGAGCCATCTCCTATCCTTCTAGACGAGGAGGCACTCGCTGTCGTAATATCAAGCATCGCCGGCTGGGAAAGCATCAAGCTGTCTCAGTGCGAAGCATAGACGCTAAGATGATATTTAATGCGAAGATGATCTTTACAACCTTGTCCTGAATATTTTTGTTGCTCTATTAGATACACAGTAAGATATATTAGAATGAGTAAAGAAGACCTACATAGTGCAAGATGATACCATCGTACTACTTTGTTTTTCTTGTTCCTACTCTTTTTTCTTTCTTTTATCTTGTTCGTAACCAGAATTTTTTAATATAATTTAGTAGCCTTAACTTCGCGAAAGTACATGATATATTGGTTTGTTATACTGCCGGTATGACTTCAGAGTTCGAATCGTGGTTGCGGTCACTATTTTTGGATTATTTCTACGAGAATTTGAGACATACGGCATTCGGAGATTTTAGTGAAGGCAAATTCTCTTTGACGATTAATTATAGAAAATTCGAGGATTTACGTACATTTTTTGAACAGTGGTCTCCCGTATTAAGTGATATAAATGTGTCTGTGTACATGTGTTTCATTCACGGATGGAAATTACATTGTGGCGTCTATTGTATGAAGCGTATACGTGGTAAAGACTTTCTTGTAAATTTAAGATATTATCCTGGTTTCGTTGAATTCGAGTACATCTATATATGTGAACTGCAGTGTTCGTATGTAATGCTTTTTGCATATACTTTAGGAATTTATGTTTCTAGAAATATCATACCTTTTTCTTATTTATTTGCTCTAACTTTTCTATTTTACACATAGTTATTAAACTCAAAACTTAATATCATCAATATATTGTGCTACTATCTCCTTTTTATCTGCTCTATACTAAAATGCATATGAACGTTAAATATATAAAATATATCTACAAACAAGATCTAACTTTCTATGGACACTCAATAACATGTACTACCGGAAATTTCTAAACGTTGGATCTTGATGTTATATTGTCTACATTTGTAATTACATGTTACGTTTATAGATTTCTTTAATACTGTCATGAAGTTGTATCTTTTCATTCTTTTTCTTTCTTACCGTTATGTCTAAATAAAGTACATTACAGTACGTTTTATTATTTTGCCAAATCATACGCTACTGTTACTTTAAATATTGTACACGTGTTGTCAATTGCATAACTAAAAGAATATAAAATCTACTATTTAAACCTACGGAAATCATTACTTCCGCTCTATTTGAACATTATATATAATCAAAATCTCTTGGCGCGCTATATAATGTAAACAAAATAAAGTAAATTCACTATATATGTATCTAACTTGAAAATTAAAATATTTTGTTGGCGTGAACTGGATTCGAACTTGGACGTGCGAACTTTTGCAACAATTAACTCTTTCCTAATGTTTTACTTGCAACATATGAGTAATTGTTATATCCTCAATAAGACGAATTTAAAGCAAGCAGAATTAACAGCGCAGTGCGTTCGCAAACCTCATAAATTATGAAGGTGTTTTTTGTAACTATTCTATTTCGATTTGCAAAGTATGGGCGAAAACTATTTTTATGAGATTCTAACTCAAATGTTGATAATTTGAAATTTTGCTCTTTTGTTGCCTATAAGTTTGCCGTGGGAGAGTACAATAATGCTGCATTGTAAGAGAATTATTTTTATAATTTATGTAAGCATTCTGATACTTTAAGAACTGTTTTCCTATTAAAAAAGATGAACTGTCTTCCTGAACACCTGAAAGTTTTATTTTTATTTTCGAGATTAATTTATACATAAAGAACTCTGTACGGAGATGTTTTGGGTATGGCTGGCGCCTATTACCAATAAATTTATCCGTGTAATGTCGTTTAAATTGTCATGTGGCAATATAGTCCCGTCACCATCCGTACAATTACATGATGTTATGTAAGATTAATATATACATGGATTATTTCTTCCGTAGTTATTATTTTAAGGATGCCGACTATTAAAATTGTGGTTTGACCTGCCATTACGATTTCTAAATTGACCTACTGGTTGTCTACGTACTGCAGGATACTAATAGTTTTTATTATTTACGCATATGCTGTGCATAATTTTGTTAGTCAGATGCATAAAATGTACGTTCTCTGCTGAAAATATGGATTACTGTATGGTTGTGGCTGTTGTCGTGGCGGGGTTTTGATACTGTGCCCTCGCATATTGGTATCATGCAAGTGCTCTATAATCTGAATTTCCTATGTATTTATAATTGTTATGGTAGTACTGATTTCGTTGGTAATTTTCATTATAGTAATTACGATTGGTACTATTTTGAATTTGTCTAGCTCTGTGTAAATAATTACGATTTTAATTATGAAACAGCCTATTTGAATTACGAGAAGCAGAATGTGCAATAAAACCTGTATTAACTTGCCTACTAAGATTATCAAGCTTTGCATGAAGAGTTTTATGTCCTATTCCACTTGTTCTATTTTAATATGAGGCTTATGTTTCATATATTTTCCGCATCAGAATCTACCAGGCGTATAAGCTTAAATCCGCTGTTATCCCATAGATGGCGTTCGTGAGCGTATGAAGCTACAATGAGCACGCCAGACCTAGTTGGACCTCTGGCAACACGAATCAGTGCGCATAATCAGCTAGTGCAGACAACAACACACAGTGTTCCGTTGGTAAGCATAGCTAGTTTTGTGCCAGAAAAAAAAGCATATGCGGGAAGCTCTGCTTTTCTGCTTTCATTTGAAGAAATCGGCTGCCGACGCGCATTGAATGCTTGTGAAGGCCTATATTGACAGTGCTTTATCGGAAACAACGTACCGAGATTGGTTTCGTCGGTTTAAAGACGGCAAATTTGACCTGAGTGACAAGAAGCGTGAAAATTGGCCCAGGAAGTTTGAGGACCATCAATTGCAGGCGCTGTTGGACGAGGACGATACCCAATCGCAACAAATGCTTGCCGAGCAATTGGGTGTTACTCAAGCAGCCATTTCCATGCGTTTACGTGCCATGGGAAAGGTTCAGAAGATCGTAAAATGGGTGCCGCATGAATTGACCGATCGGCAGCTGGAGAGACGCCAACACACATGCGAAATGTTGCTCGCCAGACAAAGAAGAAAGTCGTTCCTGCATCGGATTGTGACGGGTGATGAAAAGTGGATATATTTCGCGAATCCGAAACGCAGAAATCGGGTATTGATCCCGGCCAACCATCAACATCTTCCTCGAGACCAAATCGCTTCGGATGAAAAACGATGCTGTGTGTTTGGTGGGATCAACAGGGTATCATCTACTTTGAGCTGTTGCAACCGGGTCAAACTGTCTGTCAATGCCCGCAGCTACCACCATCAACTGATCAACGTGCACCGTGCTCTGTGTGAAAAAAAGGCCGGAGCATCAACAAAGACATGACAAGCTCCACGAGAATGCCCCATTGCACACGTCAAAAGTGGTCCGAAACTACTTGGAGACACTTAAGTGGGAGGTGCTACCCCATCCCGCTTATTCACCAGACCTGGTCCCTACAAACTACCATCTGTTTGCGTCGATGGGCCACGCCCTCGCTGAGCAGCACTTCGATTCGTATGCAGACGTCCGAAAATGGCTTGATGAATGGTTTGCCTCGAAAGAGCAGGAGCATTTTTGGCGTGGTATCCACAAATTGCCCGAGAGGTGGGCAAAATGCGTAGCTAGCGAGGTAAAGTACTTTGAATAACTTGCTTTGTGCTTTCTATGAACACACCATGTGTTTTGCTGACTAGAAAACAGATGATTTAAGCTTATACACCTGATAGTTCAGAAGATATGTCTGTACCTACTTCTGAAAGAAGCGATGACGTTGATGCACATCGTTTTTGATTTTGGCGTTTCTCTAGTTCATTTTTCATTGCTCGAATATGTTTCTGTACACGACATCTACCTGCTTCAAGTTCAACTAATTCGTCAAGCAAACTCAAAAACTGAACTCTTCCTACCTACATATTCAATATAATAAGGAGATAAACCTGATAGTATAAGATTTATAGCGGTATGTTCCGGAATTTCTTGATTTGAATTCAAAATTAAGCTTTCCATGTAAAGAACATAATTGGTGACACTTTCTGGGTTTTCTTTGTGTACATGAATATTAATGTCGGTTCTTGCTCCTGGTCTACGAAAATGCGATATTAATTCCTTCTTAAACGCTTCATATTTTTCCGTATCCAAGTCATATTGCTTGAGTGGTACATCCACTCTATCTCGTGATTTCCCTTCAAATAAACTTGGGATTAATTTCCTATATTTGTCGTCTGTAAATTCATAGCTTTGCTTTGCAAGATCCTCAAAGCTCCGTAGAAATCTCACAATGTCGTCCGATTTGACATTAAAATGGAGATGGGGATAACTACTAGAAACAATAACTACTTTAGCTTCTGACGTTGCCATGTCGCGATTAAAATTCGGACCTGATTCTGGTTCAGAAGTGCTTTCACTTCCTGATTCACTAAAGAAAGGTGGAATATGTACTTTTTTTCTTCGCGGTTTCGGTTTTAGTGGTGTCTCTGGTGTTCCTGGTGCTCATTAAATCCTCACTCTAAGAATACATAATATTCTGCCGGCGACAAACTTTCCTTTCTTCAATGGCTCAGGGGTGAAAATAATCCATTTTGTCATTAACACTATACAAGTTATTTTTTGTCTTTGCAATATACGAATTATTTCACCCAGTGTATTGTTTTTTAGAAAACATATTTCTCTATTCCATGGGGTCTCCAACGTACCGCCTGCGTAGGAGTTTTTGACTACTGATCCAAAATTGCAAATAGTCTACAAACTACAAAAGTTAAAATAATAAGTTTGATATAGTAGTTTTGAATTATCCTTTTGAATGCGCCCCTCTTGTCGCCTAGTGCTCTTTTTGCCTGGGATGCAGCTTCCATCCTATCCACTAACAGAAAATGTTGGAGGCCCTTGTTCTATGCATTCATACTCACAGATAAATGTAAAGTATATAATTGAGACACAGTCTAGTCTTCCCAGTTTTCGAGGTAGAATGTAAATGGTAGAAAACTGATTTTGGTCTCATTTCACCAGGAATCCATCCAGAATTGACACAATAAAATTCCACCGCTATCAAAGTTGAGATACACTACGGAGAATGTTCCAAAGTTGCCGAAAATGCCATATGATTTTTATACAATAACATTTTATGGAATAACATTGTTTACCGGCAAACTAAAACTCCCGCGAAAACTTTTATTTCGTCAAAGAGGAAGATTGCAACATTTTACACAAGCTACAACCATTTTTCATCCCTTTTAAGTTGCCACTTCATATCAATGGGGCACAAAAATACCATGTCATTGACTCAAAAGAAGCAAGATGAAGTCAAATTTCTTCCAAGAGAAATTACGTTTATAGGTAGGCCGTGTTAGATTTCGACGAATGCTACATAGTTGTAACTACCGAGTTGGGTATCAAGATATTTTCCTTGCTACATTTCATTATAGGAAACACCACTGAGATGAACACCGACGATATATACGTTTGTTACAAGCTTCTCTTGTCAGTTATTAAGTGTGGAATTTGCAAGCTTATTTTGATCTACTTCCACACATCTGAACAACTTCAAGTATTATGACTTTTCTAATATTAAGATTGCTCATATTTATACAGTTTCAAATGGCAAGAAGAGAAATGAAATAAAGTGATTGAAAGAGAAAAGTCAGTTGATCATGTATATATCCGAATAATGGCACACACATAGAGTTATAAAACTACACTAGAGGTAGGGTTGGCGCCACCGTCTACGTGGGTTTTAATTCCCAGCGTAGCGCAAGTTGAACATTCAATTGTTTCTCTGTTCGTTTGGCACGAAGGAAACAGCGAGCCGTGCGCTGCCTGGTATTATATCATTTGTATGTGCCACGCACGATCTTCTTGTGAAGAAAAACAATTGAAAATTTGCATTCGAGTTCACCTTAGTTAAGTTCAACACGTAAGATACAAGCAATTCCTAATTAAATTGATCAGTATAAGGTATAATTTAATAGAAAAATCACATATAAAACGTTCTTGATTAATATTATTTTTGTTCTCAGAAAATATTTTTTTGATAATTTTTTAATTATATATATTAATGGTCTTTAGGCATCTAAGGCTCAGGGGAGGGGAAAGGATTCGGGAAGATGTTGGAGAGGGCCTGGAAATGTTCAAGATGCCATCCCCGATTTTATTTGTTAAATATAATGTTGATACTTAGAGGAATAACTTATTTAAAAAAAACATTAGAGATATATTTAAAAATATTATGCAGCATTAGGGATTTAACGCAAATGACATGAACATTACACACACAAGTACTAACGCTGTAATTTATACAACCAACGGTTTACCTGCATAAATTTACAAAGAAAATTATAAAATTGAAAATAGGGTAATGGGCACCGGTCGTCATTGAAACAAGACGCATGTCATTAAAATGAACATAAAATTATCTGTTTTCGAACAGCCTTAACTTGATATTTAAGTTCTACCATCTATTGAAAGTGACATTATATAGATTAAAAAACTGGCTTCCCTGGTTAGTTTAGAAGATGCCGGAAAAGTAATTTGCGAATGAAGAAGACTGGTAGAGCGTTGGTATAGCATTCGGGACGTCATGAGTTCGATTCCAGCGGCCGACCATCCTAACTGACAAGGGAAGTAATAATGAGCTCATATCGAAACCTACCGTAAAATGTCACGCAGAGGAAGCAAGTCCCACAGAAAGACCATACACAAAAAATCAGCTGCTCTTTTGAACTGGAAATATCCGAAATGGCATGTTGAAATGTCGCTCACCACTGTCGGCAAGTGCACAATTATAAGTGTATTACCACCCCTTGTAAACTGGGTGTTAATGAGAAAAAATGAATAACAACAATGTGGGTACATACTAGACCTAGGGGGAAGTCGTACGGTAAGGTGGACCTTGGTGGCGGCCATTTTGAAATCCGACATCTTGAATCAGACAAATTTTGTAACTAGAAAGCATAGCGTGCGATAACTCATTTTAATAGCAAATGTCTATTTTTGTTTTATCGTTAACCAGTACGAAGTTAGGGCTGTTGAGATTGTGTACCAAACGTCAATACGTCGCTCTTTTAACTGGGTAACATGCTAATTTACACCGCATGTGTTAACAGTCCAGTTAGCACTTTGCTGAAGGTTGGGCGTGACTTAGAACGCAAAATGGCTAACAATAAACAGGAATGGAGAACATATTGAACGATCCCTTGAAGCGTTCGTTATCGTTGTTTTCTTACCTCTTTTGTTTAGTGCACATTAAAAACAGGTCTAACTTCGTACTGGTTAATGATAGAGCAAATATAGGCATACCAATGGATTGGTGAGAACATTTGCTATTAAAATGAGGTGTCGGACGTTATGATTTATAGCTACAAAATTTGTGTCTGATTCAAGATAACAGAATTTAAGATGGTCGCCGTCACGTTCCCCCTTATCATGGACTTTCCTCTTGACTTCATATATATCCACCATGTTGTTGTTGACTTACTATCATTAACACGCAGTTTAGAAGGCGTCATATTGTAAGAGACTTGTGCAGAACGGAAACATAAACAATTAATATACCTGTAACATTTTACCACCTGCGCATATCTTAACTAACGTCACCATTGTTTTTCTGATTACATTCTAGTCCAAAATCATGTATCACATACCCTATTACTATTTAAAAAGCTTGACCTGAATTCAAGAATGCCGCCGTCAAGGTCCACCATACCATACGACTTCTCCTAAGTCTAGTATGTACCCACGTTGTTGTTATTCATTTTTTCTTATTAACACGCAGTTTACAAGGGGTGGTAATGCACTTATTATTGTGCACATGCCGACAGTGGTGAGCGACATTTCAACATGCCATTTCGGGTATTTCCAGTTCAAAAGAGCAGCTGATTTTTGGTGTATGGTCTTTCTGTGGGACTTGCTTCCTCTGCGTGACATTTTACGGTAGGTTTCGACATGAGCTCATTGTTACTTCCCTTGTGAGGTTTCTTCAGATTTTTTGCTCAGGCACATCATGCAAATGCAGGGATGGTACCTTCAACATAGGCCCTGGCCGACATCTTCTCGAAACATTTTCCCTCCCCTATACCGACCTGAGCCTTAGGTGCCTAAAGCCATCAATAAAATTCAACAGCACATTATGGGCTTAGAACTATTTAAATTTTAAATAGACAGTATATTTTTCTACACGAATATAACCACTTTATTAAGAATAGGCCTAAATGAAAACGATCCATTATTTCTGAATGTAAGAATACTTATTTTATGTATATTTCTCATTATAACTATGGATCAATAACGATAAAATACCTTCGCATCAAATAATTCTAATCAAAGATTTGTGTTTTCTTCTATATTCCTAGAAGACATAAACTACACGAAAAAACGTCTTACATAATGAAACATTTTTCGCGGAATAATATTAAATAATCATTTGTTTGTGAAACGATACATTACTTCTTTCTTATATTTCTTAGTACAACCGTGAGCTGCACCGGAGATTGACATTTTCTTCTCAAATACAAAAGAATCAACTAAAATAATGCCAAAGAGCGAAGCACAGCAGACATATGATAGCAACTCATAATACGTGTTGTTGCCAAACAAACATTCTCTCGCTCAACTTTCAAGTGGCGCCGCACCAGGAGCGCCAAGCCTGACTCTAGTGGAGAGGTTTTATAGCTATAGGTACACAGGATAATCCATAGAGCTTAAAACCCATGTATTAAACGTTACATTTATATCATCACATAGTATAACAGAGAGGAAAATGCATCTTTATTGATAATATTAAACTTAATTTAATGATAGCTATACTATACATGCTACTTACCGTCGATATATGAAAGAAAGCGTGGATACTACAGTCAGTTCATAATGGAAGCCTTCAAGCATCTATTATCATTTGTATAATAGAGTTTTCATCCATAATATCGAACTTAATATAATGCTGGCTATATTATATATGCTGGTTACCGTTGATATATTGGAATTAATACTATAGAGGATAACGATATTTAAAAGTTGTCCATAATGGAGCTCATCAAACATATTTTAAAACTAATATTTTCTAACCCCTTCACGACTTACTGTTAATCACCTAAGTAATGGCAAGTTACAAACGACAGAAAGTTTTGATTTTATAAGGAATAGCGAACTTAAAGTTTGTAATCAAGTTAACGTGTCTGAACCGAAGCTGGTTAGTAAAAAACACGTAATTCCTGATTGCAAGTGAGACAGAATATTGAATTTGCGCACATAATCGACCCAAAGTTTACTATAAAGTCCACCACGCCCTGGAGAACATACCTTCTTTAATACACCTGTGACATATTATCCTTTTCAATTATTAGAATGAAGAAATGTAGCATTAAAAATAAAGTTTATAGAGAATTTAATATCATTATGAACCCTCCCTCCTAAAAAAAGCTGATAGCCTGTTCTCATTGCAAACATGATAAATATCTATGTGTGAAGTAAAAGATATAGATTTAAAATTAACAGACGTGGCAAACAAAGATAAATAAAAAGCCTTACACTAAATAATGATGATAATTTTATAGTTTCTATCCTGTAATGTAATAATCTCATTGATTATTGATTCCATTAAATTGTGGAGATGATTTAATTGTGACTAAGCACGCTATAGCTGAATCACTAACAAGGAATAATAGGTATTTACAACAGTTTTCCAGACCCAGTCATAGAGTGTATGTTAACAAGTATTGAAGAATGAATAGCATGCTTTAGTATAATTTATGAACAATAGTTTTAAGGATAGTTTTATAGAATTTTAACATAAGTGTGTAGAGTTATCTAAGAAAATGATTTTACTACATATGTTGGAGGTAATCGCAACTCCATATTTTTATGAGTAAATATATCAGACATTTTACTAAAATCACAATGATTTTATACAAGTGTTGCATACATTTCTCCCAAGCTGTGAAAGATGGTATCAGACTGCTAATATAAACATTGAATACGGTTAATCTTATGATTGAAAGATGCACTGGACTTGTAGTAACAAAGATTGATCGATTGTATAGCATATTAAAAACAGAATAATATGATAACTTGGATTTCACGCATCATCTCCTACAGTTTTTTAAATTACAGTTTCTTAATACCCTTAATTGATGGAATATTTCCTAGTATGTATGAGTTTATATTAGCTAATTTAGTACAGTATCATTGACGAGATATTTTACTAGTAGATTTGAGGTAATCAAGATGATCTGAACACTAGATGCCTAAAGTTATAAATACAATTTAGATTAATATAATCAAGGCATGATATGTTAAGTTGTCACAATATAAGTCGTAATAAAAGTACCTTATAACATAATACTGTCCTTGGAAGAAGAGTGAAGCGTCTTCAATGATTACTGAAGCGTTGAGGAATTTACGTTCGAGACGAAAAAATCTTTTAAATACGATATAGCACACTTAGAATATTAGAGTTGAAATATCACCCTGGAAGAAGCATATGACACATTCATATCATACTAGCTGACGTATCTTTCAAAGAGGGTGTGATTCTAGAAATGAAATCATATATTAAGCTTTAACAGAATCGGCTAAAAATTTCCTCGGACCAGGCGTTTTCTGATATAATACTGTTATTATGTATTATGTAGGAGATAGGACAATCATAATGAACTCAAACTTTATGACAGAACTCACTCTCCTATCAACCCCATACTTTTTTAATACACTCATGTTATATTATGGTGTATATTTTATAGGGTAATGGATATACTTATTTACAATGAAAGGATATAAAATCTTTACGTTATTATAGATCTGATGCCTTGTTTGGTCAAGTCTATTACACTTTCGGCATTACATACATGTTCGGAAGAGCTGTATATATTACAGAGATAGGATTTTTAATCACTTGTTTCGTTTAATATGACAAATAAAGATACAACCATGTAGTAGATATTGAGTGCATAATATAATTCCTATTAAAGAACAAAGATGTTTCAATTTTGATTTAGTTTAGATTGTATTGAGAAAAAGTAGTTAATTATAAATGCAGCTTTTACCCGTTGGAAAACAACTCAACAAGATGTATTTTAGACTGGGCTATACAAGCAACGTTTTATGAATATATTGATAAATATTACCATGAGTATTATTAAGCTATACGTATGCAAAGAAATATATAACATACTTAGAATTGATTCTACTCATGTCCTACTGCTTAGAAAATATTGTAACAGATAATAAATCTAAAGAATCATTACACTTATTTCTAAAAATGAAAGATGTAATACACACTATTAAGAAGCATTGTAACATGAATAAGTTTGAATCTAGATTGAAAGAACTTTATTGTTGAAGAAACTTTTATTGTACAGTTCGTGAATGCTGATTTTGTAAGTTGAAGAAATGTGAATGTCACGAAGATGAAATTTCATTTTCTTAGTTTAGAACTTTGTGTCAATGATTTTAAGCTGTACAAAATTTTTAAGTTTTACCAAAAAAGCCGTTTTTGTTTTATCATAGTTTTTCATGCGTTTTTACAAAAGATGAATGACATTACACATTCTTTTATAACAAGAAAAGTTGTTTTCATGAGAAAATATTATCTAGCACAAACAAAATGCCATTCAATGTTTTCTAATAAAATGTTCAAAAACTAACCAATTATGATTGGTAACTTGTACAACACGAAAATCGGATTCATAGCTTAGCCAGAAGAAAAGTTCATGAGCATTAACGACGCGAAAAAAATATAGATTGTAAGTTATAGTATAGAGAATATAATTTTCTTAACTTTGTAATAATAGGTGCTCTTGAGTAATTAATATGAGAAATAATAAAAAATATTTCAAGTTGCACTATAATAAATATCATTATCATAAATTTGTTATAAAAATGTTCCCAAATATGTAAGATGAGAAACAATAAATGCTGTAAAATAAAATGTCATTTGTCACTTTTAAAGAAAAAAATCTAACTTTCTGTTTTCTAAGTTGTACAAAGAAAGTCATTTGCAATAATATTAAAAGAAAAAGGATAGTTTGCTTTTAAAATGAATCGTTTGTAACTTTAATTTATGGTTTGTACTTTAAAACATACACAAGTAAAATATCATTCACAATTTTGTAACAAAATAATTTTCTTTACTTTCAAAATACAAAAGATTTATCTTTCTTTTCAAAATATTTTTCATATAATGAACTTTACAGTTTGTAAGTTGCACAAGTAAAAATTCATTCAAAACTGTGCATCAATCATTTTTGTTCGCTTTCAAACTGTTTTATAACTTAAGTTTACGGTTTGTAGTTTCTAAGTTGTATAAAGTGAAAAGGTATTTATGAATTTGTAAGAGAAGGGTTTTGTTTGCTTTTAAAATATTTTGTTTATAACTTAAGTTTAGAGTTGTGGAGTTTTACGTTGTATACAGTTAAATGTCATTCACTATGTTATAAGAAAAAGGTGACTTTTTCTGATAAAGTATTTTCTTTAAAACTTAAGTGATTACACTTTACAAGTTATACAAAGTAAAATTTCATTAACAACTTTGTAATGAATAGTTTAATTTACTTTTGAAAAATATTTTATTCATAATTCAACTTAACAATTTCATTATAAAGTACTGAAAAGTTTATTTTACTTTTTTCAAAATGTTTGAATCATAATTTGTAATAAGAAATATTTTACGAACATCAAACATGCTAAATAATATAAAATGTTATTTTCTATGTTGTACAAAAAAACTTTATTAAATGCAAACTGCAAGATTTTATCTTGAATTTTTTAGTTGCAAAACGTTCGTATTACAAAATTTGTCTTCATTGTTATACATAAATAAAAGAACTTAATATAAAAACTAAGTAATTATTAGCAAAACTGTTAAGCAGCTTCTTTAATAAAACATTTTAAGTTTTACAAAAATATAAAAATAAATCACGAATGTAGTTAATAAATTTAATCTTCAAATATTTTAAATGTAAAAGGTTTAACGTAAAATTTATTTATCGATGGTATGTAGAAATAAAATAAATAACATAACAACTAAACCCTGATTGACAAAACTTTAAATGTTTTATCATTATAACATTTTACGCTGTACAAAAGTTTAAAACAGAACTATAATGGAAGACTTTAATAAAAATATTTCTTCAAATGTTGAGTTTTTAAAATTTTACCTATAAGAATTTTTCAACGTTATTAATTCCACATACATACATCAATGCAATTTAGATGACCCATTTTTTAAAAAGAAAGAAAAGTTCATAATTTAACTAATAATTGAATGTGTGTCTAAATCAAATTTTAAGTTAACTCAATAAATAACAGGTTGATGTTACGAAGTATGTAAGATATTCTTCCTTGCGTATAAAGTCATGAACCCAGTATTTACTTGTAGATAACGTGGTACGAAGCAATACTTATAAAACTAATATAGATGGAACATTTAATTCAAACATAATGAAAGAACTGATGAAGACTGAACTCTAACAAAGGTCAATAAGCATCATATTGCACAGAAAGATTTATAAGGGGTACAAAACAAAAGGTGAGTATTAGTTAGCAACAGCGAGAGTGTAGAACAATCACACAATAATAAGATTAGGGCTCACACCCCACTACTAGGGATAATGTTGTAATTAAATATATTTATTCATATTAGTAAATAATAATTTCCATAGTATAGTAAGAAAGTATTACACTTAAGTTATAAACATTCTTTGATAGAAACCCTTTTCTTACAAAGTGACACATGACATTTTACTTTTACAGCTCTTATTGTTTCCCATTTTATATATTTGGGAACATTTCTTATAATGGAGTTTTGGTAATGATATTTATTTTAGTGCAACTTAAAAATATTTTTTATTATTTCTCATATTAATTACTCAAGAGTACTAAATATTACGAAGTTAGGACAATTATATTTTCTATACTATAATTTACAATCTATATTTTTTTCGCGTCGTTAATGCTCATGAACTTTTCATCTTACTAAGTTATGAATCAGATTTTCGTTTTGTACAAGTTCCCAATCATAATTTGTTAGTTTCTGAAAATTTTACAAACTTTGAATGGCATTTTGTTTATCCTATATAATATTCTCTAATGAGAAATCATTCTTGTTTTAAAAGAATGTGTAATGTACAGCTTAAAATTTATGTACAGCTTAAAATCATTGATACAAAGTTCTAAACTAGGAAAATGAAATTTCATCTTCGTGACATTCACATTTCTTCAACTTACAAAATAAGCATTCACGAACTGTACAATAAAAGTTTCTTCAACAATAACGTTTTTGCACTCTAGATTCAAACTTATTCATGTTCCAATGCTTCTTAATAGTGTGTATTACATCTTTCATTTTTAGAAATAAGTGTAACGATTTTTTAGATTTATTATCTGTTAACAATATTTTCTAAGTAGTAGGACATGAGTAGAATCAATTCTTTTTGTAAGTATGTTATATATTTCTTTGCATACGTATAGCTTAATAATACACATGGTAATATTTATCAATATATTCATAAAGCATTGCTTGTATAGCCCAGTCTAAAATACATCTTGCTGAATTGTTTTCCAACAGGTAAAAACTTCTTCATCTTTGATCTTTAATAGGAATTACATTATGCACTCAATATCTACTACATGACTGTATCTTTATTTGTTATCTTAAGCGAAAACAAATGATTAAAAATCCTATGACTGTAATCTAAACAACTCTTCAGAACATGTATGTAATGCCGAAAGTGTAATAGATTTGACCAAAACAAGTATCAGATCTATAATATTATAAAGATCTTATATCCTTTATTGTACATAAATGTATCCATTGACCTATAAAATATACACCATAATATAACATGAGCGTATTAAAAAGTATGGGGACAGTGCGTACTGTCATAAAGTTTGAGTTTATTATGATATGCACAATCACTCGGCTATCTCCTATATAGTACATCATAACAACATTATATTTTGGAAAACGCCTTGGTCCAAAGAAATGTTTAGTCTATTCTTTTAAAGCTTAACATATTATTTCCAAAATCACAACCTTTTGGAAAGATACGTCTGCTAATATAATATGAATATATCGAAATATGCTTCTTCCAGGGTGATATTACAACTCTAATATTATGTGTGTTATATCGTATTGAAAAGCTATGGTCGTCCGGAACGTACAGTTCTCAACACTTCAGTAACCAATGGATATCATATGGACAATATTGTATTATAAGATTAAAATCTACCATTGTGAATGTAAAATCAGTATCATACATCATATGGAATCTAAGATGGTAATCGCCTATATTCTAAATTCTACCAAGTTCGGTTTTAACCTTTATTATATCAGTGCGCTTTGTCATTTCTTAATCTATATTATACTTCTCAATATTTATTAGTAATGATAATAAATATTACTTCCTACTTTTGAGCACCAACCTTTGTTAATCCATACAAAGCTTTCTAATAGGAGTCCTCAGATACTTATATGGTGACAACTTAACATATCAAGCCTTGGTTAAATTAATCTTAATTGTATTTATGATTTTAGGTATCTAAAGGTTCAGATCATCTTGATTACCTCAATAACCTCAAATCTACTAGTAAAATATCTCGTCAATGATACTGTACTAAATTAGCTAATTTAAATTCCTACATACTAGGAAATATTTCATCAATTAAGGGTATTAAGAAGGAGTATTTAAAAAAAGCTGAAAGAGATGATGCGTGAAATCCATGTTATCATATTATTTTATTTTTAATATGCTATACAATCGATCAATCTTTGTTACTGCGAGTCCAGTGCATCTTTCAATCATAAGATTAACCGTATTCAATGTTTATATTAGCAGTCTGATACCATCTTTTACAGCTTGGGAGAAATTTAAACAACACTTGTATAAAATCAGTGTGATTTTAGTAAAATGTCTGATATATTTACTCATATTAGATATGGAGTTGTGATTACCTTCAACATACGTAGTTGAATCATTTAATTAGAAATCTCTACACACTCATGGTAAACTTCTATAAAACTATCCTTAGAGGATTTGTTTATAAAATATGCTAAAGCATGCCATTCATTCCTCAATTCTTGTTAACACACACTCTATGACTAGGTCTGGAAAACTGTAGTTATAAATACCTATTATTTCTTGTTAGTGATTTTGCTATGTCGTGCTAAGTCAAAATATAATCATCTCCACAAATTAATCGAATTGATAATCAACAGATTATTATATTACACGATAGAAACTATAAAATTAATATAATTAGTTGCCTTATAAGCCACGTCTGTTAATTTTAAATTCATATCTTTTACTTTACTCATAGATAACTAATATGTCTGCTATGTGAGCAGGCTATCAGCTTTATTTACTAGGCAAGGTTCATAATAACGTTAAAATCTCTATAAACTTTATTTTTAATACTACATTTCTTCATTCTAATCATTATAGAGACTAGTAACACACAAGTGTATTATAAAAGGTATGTTCTCCAGGGGGTGGAATCTATTGTAAACATTGGGTCGATTATGTGCGCAATATCAATATCCTATCTCACTTGCAATCAGGAATTACATGCGTTTTTTAATAACCAGCTTCGGCTCATACATGTTAACTTGATTATAAACATTAAGTCTGCTATTCCTTATAAAATCAATATCTTCTGTCGTTTGTAACCTGTCATTAAGTAAGTAATCAACATTAAGTCGTGATGGGGTTAGGAAATAATAGTTCTATGATATGTTTGATGAGCTCCATTATGGACTAGTTTTAAATATTCTTATCCTCTGTAGTATTCATTCCAATATATCAACGGTAACCAGCATATATAATATAGCCAGCATTAAGTTAATTTCGATATTATAGATAAAAATTATGTTATACAAATGATAATAGATGCTTGAAGGCTTCCATTATAAACTGACTGTATTATCCACGCTTTTCCTAATATATCGACGGTAAGTAGCATGTATAGTATAGCTAACATTAAGTTAGGTTTAATATTATCAATAAAGCTGCCGTGTCCTGTCGCTTATATAATGTGATGATACAATGTAACGTTTAATTCATGGGTTTTGTGCTCTATGGATAATCCTGTGTACCATTATTAGGAGATATACATGTTCAACTGACTTTTCTCTCTCAATCGCTTTCTATATTTCTTTTTTCTTCTTCCTATTTGAAACTGCATAAAAATGAGCAAGTCATATTACTAGAAATGTCACTTGAGCAACAGGGCAGGTGATTAGAAGTGCAACTCTGATGTGCGAGGTTCCTGAGTTGATGCTGGTTGATAGCATGTAGGCTTCATGGTAAAATATTACTATATGATAGTTTTCTCAAGATTCTCCGGTTTCCTTCCACTTTCTTTACTCCAGCAATTGTCCTATTCAGCCTGACCTAAAGTTTTCTAAAGATTTAAGAGCAGTTCTGATAACTGTTTATAAAAGAATTAAATCTCTTAGCTTACCGGCAGAACTGTTAGACTAATAGTAAAATGTACAACAATCCCAGTGTAGTCATTCTATAATATTAACGATAAAGAAGGCTTCACGTAGCTCGAAAATTTTCCACTTTAAGTTACTGTATTAAAAGTAATTAAATGACATGATAAAGTCAGTTACAGTTTCTATCTTCTGAATCCTCCTGGACACTCTTAATCTTATTAAATAAACATGATAACACAAGGTCAGTAAGTGCCCTCTCATTATCTCATGATGTAAACAGCATCAGCCAATCACAGAACTAGAAACGGCGGCCATTTTCTGCTAGCATCTCTACGGTCCGTCATTCACCGGTAGAAATATCACTCAGAAGCAACTTTCTTTAATTCCACATTTACGTTTTCGACTTTCTTGTATCTTTATCTCAACTGCGAACGTTTCTAAAATAAGTAGTTCTTTAGTTTTAAAACCAGAATTCCGTACGTCTACAGTGCATACGACACAATTTCCATAAAAACAATTTCTTTAATGGTGAATTTATTGAAAACGTTTTATGGTTAAATTTAAATTGATTGATTTAACCACTACAATACATTCCACTGGCCTTTAATAGACCTTCTTTCGGTTCTATGAACTGGACCCAGATCAAAGTAACATTGGAAGTCATAATTCATAGGTAAGACGGCATTCATTTCTGACCATAGGAGAAGGCTGGTGAGTGGAAATGGTCTAATGTGGCAGTAAGGCAATGTTTGGTCGGTAGTACACGGTTGCATGTTATCGAAAAATTAGAAGCAGATCGAGGTGAATAAGTGGATTAATGTATGATTTCGGTGGTCAGCAGACTGTGAAATATGTTCAAGACAACACAAAATATATTTGTAGATACAGTGGGAGTAACCCACGTGTATCATCGCTGCTTGCAGGTTAGTGTGCAAAGTGTGTTAGGTCAACAATCATCTGAATTCGGTTATAATAAATACTGAATAGAGAAAAGTGAGATGAACGCTTGTGTATAATGTCGTAATCATAATGTTAATAGTGATGACTTTGTGAAGAAGTGTATTGTGAGTTATCTGCGATGAAAACAGAAATGGGTGTGCAGAATGCATTATGTCCCCCATGGTGTTGATTCGGACGGTCGTTGACTTAACGCACTTTGCACACAACCTTATCCGTGTACTTGTCTGGTTGAAGAAACAGGTTCACCACATTATCCAACCAGGTATAGATATTGGTGCCACTAAACGACCTGTGTCGACCGATACGGTTTCAGACGACTATGCGATATAGGGATGACACCTTGGATAACCATGTTAGACTTAGGGGGCGATAACGCCCATCGGCCAAAGAACACATCTAGTATACCCGTACTTGGAAGAGCACCATATGTAAAAACTGGTGTGGAGAGGTCTCTGGACCTTAATCCTATTGAGTATATTGTGGGATGCTCTAGATCGTCACAAGGCTTGTCCTGTCCCATTCTCCACGAAGCCTCCAGGAGCTTCGACAAACATCAATGAAGTTTGGTATCAATGGAATTGGACCCCCATAAGAGAAAGTCCATGGCGACGACTTTTGTTTAAGGGAATGGCAGCCTTATTAACAACATGAAGCGTGTACTACTATCAGCAGTGACTATATTCTCTAAACGTGTCTGGGATTATTTGCCGACCAGATAGAACAGCTGGTAGAGTGCTCGTCTTCCAATTGGGAAGATCCTGCTTCTATTCCCGATGTCGTCCAATCTTACTAAGGTTTCCCCTTTTTTTTTCTCTACCACACCAAACAAATGCTTAGATGGTATCCTGAATAAAGCCAAGAATGATTCCTCCCAACATTCTTCCCTTGTTGTTCTTGTTATTAAATATATCTAACGCGAAAATTGAACTGTAACTGAAGATTATTGAGTAAATACATCAATAAATAAGAAATGTTCCAAATGTCTTTTAGCTTGTTGGTTTTCATCACTATATGACACAGATGATGTACTTATTCAGTTACAAGTAACATTTCGAGACCTGAGAATTACATTGTCGAATTTCCTATTAAAATCCTACGGAGATACAAGTGTATAATCCTTAGGCGTCAGAATGAATACCAACTTATATTTTAATTTTACCCTGCTGTCTGATTTGTTTCTTATTTTATTACATGCACAGTATGTTCCATTTCCATGGTAACGACACGAAACATTGATTTAGTTTGTTTGGATTTAACTTTGGAATGGATGCACCGATTTGGTGGAACTTTACTTTTCGTAGAAAATATTCTTCTGGTATTGCACGGCATTCTTCAATCAGTTTTCATAGTAACGAAACTAAAAAAAAAAACTAAAGTTAATTTTTTGCGCTGATTATAACCAAATTTGACAAACTATCCAAATGAACTAAAATATTGATTTAGTCGAATTGGAAATTTCTAAATTATATATGGTTTCCATGCTAACAAACTCACTATCGAGTACATAACCATGTACAACGTGAGAATCACTGAACTCTTTCCAATGGAACTTGAAATGCTAATAAAAAGAATTGAGAGATCCAGTCAGAAAAAGGGTTCAGCTAGTCAATAAAAGCGTGATAGTCATAATCCTACAATCCTAGAATTTTTCTCAGAGCAGCTACAAACATGCGCGATCTCCGCGTGCGTTGCATGCGTCGCCCGATATACTTAGGTCAGCTTCACATGTAAGCGAACGTCGCATATCTTGTATGAAATTTTTATGAGACAGACATTGTGCCCTCACCTTAAAATTATAATACTAAATATGATTCATGTAATGAGTGACGATAATAATATCTTAACAATCATTTATGAATATGGTACCAACTTGTTTTTGTCCATATAGTGTTCATACTTCACCGCCATTATTTTAATTCCTCTGATGAGTTAATCAAGCACTTTCCTATATTCTAATATTTGTTTATGTTTAATACGTTTTCAATCCAGGTAAGCGCCATATTTTAATATTTAATCAAATAATTACCTCTACTCTAATATTTGTTTATGATTAATACATTTTCAATCTTCAGGTAACCGCCTTACTTTATGAACACCCCATAGTGGACACTCATTTGATTTCGGAATGATTAAAGCCTTTAGCATATCATACTAGGTTGGACTTGACTAGATGAGGTTGGTTGAAGTTATCAACCAGAGATGCTGGAAAACCTCAGTCAGGACGGTCGAGAGTTTGATTCGAAGCTGCGTGCCTCCCAAGTGCAGCGAAGAAGGCTAACGCATGGACAAAATAACTCTGTATAACCCTCCTGGGGGGAGAGAAATGAACAAAAATAGCTTATACTTGAATAGTTTCTTCCACTTTTTCCCTTTATCCTTTTTAAGTTCACACGAAAAACTGTTAACATGGACCCAAAGTAGAGGGAAAAATCCTGGCCTAATTAAATAGGAAAAGTCGACAAATTTGTGAGTATCATAAATTTAAAAAACATGAATGTCACAATTCGAACTTTAAATCTTGAATCAATGTCAAAATTCGAAGCAGATAGCGTCAATCAAAGTCAAAATTCGAACCGGGGAATGTCAATCAAGGTCAAAATTCGAACTCGTAACCATAAGTGGTATATTTTATTCGGTTGAACGTAACTTTAACTCGCAAGATGAAGAATCATGCGTAATTTTGTGTTCAAGATGTGTATAAGAAGTGTTCCACATCCAATTCGTGCTTCCAATCCTGTCTTTTAGCCAGAAAATAGCTTATCAATGGTATTTTCATGAAGATATAATGGGAAAAGGAACCATTTTGCATCAAAGTATTACCGATAATGTATATGTTCCTCATATATACCGAGAAAAGGCTGCTTGGAAACACATTTATTCAGAATATATAAGGAGAAAACGAACAAACGTATTCTAAAGGAACGCTTGTTGCTTCGGTTTGGGATAGGATCAAGTGTTTTGGACCCGTAATTATACTCTAGTTCCCGTTTATAGCACATCCAATGCCAATATTGAGTATTGTTTTCTCAAGTTTTCAGGACAGAATTTTCCTGCAACGAAGCAGAGTTAGCAGTTCAATCGAACTTCGTCTCATTCTTATTATAATCTTTTCCTGTGGCCAGACGGTTGGTTCGATATATTTCGAATCACACAGTGCAATATATCGACAGGACTATGTCGAAGAAACGTGAAGCTACTGTCTGAAAATTACAAATTACATAAATGGAAACACCCGCTTTTATCTAATTTGGAGGTGCTGAATACGAAAATGACATTAAAAAAGTTAGGTTGGCTCTCATTTCGGCGTAACCGAAGGGGCGCCCCTACACATTTTTATTTATGTGGCAACACTGTTGAAGGTCCGGCAACGTCGCATTGGAATATATTACGTCAGCATTGGTGGCAAAATATACCCGCAACAGATCCATAACCAGATGGGTCAAGGGGGGCATAGGCCCTAAATTATTGATGGCCCTACCTAAAATTGCTGTTATTTCGGGAAAATCTTAGTATTCTGGTTGGGTTGGCTCTGTTCTACACTGTAAAAAAAAACAACACTTTTTTACAATTTTAGGGCACTTTCAAAAGCGTAAATATGTTTTTAAAGCATACCAATTGTGTAAGAAAGTGCTGTGAAGTGTTCGAATGTGTTCCATTATAAGTGGAACTACATAAATCGGAGCGCATTATTGAACATAATAAAAGCACTATAATCCTAAGAACATTTTTTTAGCGTTTTCGAGCACTTTTTCAGCACTATTAAGGGAGCACATTTATCTCACATTCTGTACATTTTTTTACACTTTTTCCAAGCTTATTACACCAAAATAATAGCTCACATTTTCTTTGTCATTTTTATTTGTGCCTCCTCAT
>JAGDQP010017364.1:8892-38694 GCA_022664845.1 Lepisma saccharinum | reverse complement strand
CATCCTACCAGAAGGGCATTGCGTCCTACGGGTAGTACGTACAGAAACTGTGAAAATGAATGTTTCGCGTCCTGCCGGCAGGGCAAATGCCTGGACGTTGGACATGTTTTGAATACCTATAGAAAAACAGTAAAATGAACTAGAAGTGTTAAAATTAATCTTCACTTAGAATTACATTTCTATATAAGTTTGGCTGCTGACCACTTGTCCCATCTTTGTGGACCTCAGGTTGAGAAACGCTGTTCTAAATGTGTACAATATGAAATAGCATCCAAATACGAATTCGATCTCACTAATCTAACCTTCTAGATAGGTTGTATCCAAAATTTCGTTTTGGAGGCGGTCCACCAGTTTCTTCCTGGAATTTAAAGTTTGTATGAATACAAACTTATGTATACACTTTTAAAAAAGACTGCTTCAAAAACGAATAAATTTTCTTGCTCAAAAACTTTCGAACAAAGTTTACGCAAAAATGAAGAAAAATTCCCTCAAAAATTGAATTTTGAAAATGAAGATTCTCAGAAACTAAGAAAGGTAGTTCAAAACTGGGTCAAATGAATATGAATCTGTAGGGAGAGACCTACTCAAATTATGTAGGTCTCTCCCTACATATTCATATTGCACGTGTCAGGAATTAATAGACTATAAACGTGCGAGATAATAAACCAACATTTATAGACCTAGTTTATTAATCTGTACTAATCATGAGAAAATGTAATAAGCAAGTAAAATGAAATTATATAGAACAAGTAAACTAGGTGGTCTGTCGGAACAGAGTATCCAAACGGTTGCACTGCAAGTGGTAAACAGCGCGAAAATAATGCGCACGAGGTGTTTACTGTTATTGTCGTTTCTGCTATTGTCGCATCTGATTATGAGGCTCAGAAATAAGAGAGGGTATTTAATTAAACATAATAACTAAGGAATACCGAATCACTATACTATTTTGTTATATATATCAGAATCACCTCATAAACAATGAAGTGTTGGAGCTGCTGGGGTTTGAAAATATGAAATTAAATTTTCCTTTCATTGTCATCAGCTACGTGTAGGTAGACGTTGTACACATGAGTGTTGTCTACTAGACTGTATCGCCGTCAAAACTCAATCCACCGAGTCACATGACTTACTATGGGAGTATTGAAGTACGGGAAACAGAAAGGGATTGACAAAGCGTTTATTTGCTGTGGCTTGGTTGGAGTAGTGAACAAAGCGTCAGATTGCTAGCAAGATGACCCTGGTTTGATTTCCGGCATGTTTCATAGTTTTTTAATGCATTCCTAAAAATTTTGAGTGTTTTGCTCAATTGTGATTTATTTATTTAGCTATCGGCACAATTTTGAGTCGATGGCTTCTCAAAAGTTTAAATGTTTTTCGCAGTGAATAAACACTTTCTCATACTGTAGCGCGCGAGGTTCATTTTGAATTATTAACTTTCTCAAAATTTTGAGTATGTGTTTGATCACCTTTGAATACATATACTATATCCTCATTTTGGAAGAGTAATCACAAATCTACTAATGTTTGCATCAACTTTTGACTTTCTTTATGAGTAATTTAGCTCATACTTGAGAAAAGTTTTCTAATAATTTTGTAAAGCCAAATGCTCAAAATTGAATAAAATTTATTCGGCACCAGATTGATATATACATATATATATACATATATATATTAATTTTAATTTCTTTCTCAATTTGGAATGAGTTTTAATAGTGTACACGCTAAATCAGAAGAGTGGAAATTTTCACACTTTTTTCGATAAGAAAGTGATTCTACCGAGGAGTATTGAATTACAATCGAACTAATCGGTCTCGCTTTGGAGAGAAAAAGTTATCTTCTAAAATGTTATTCTGATGCTATACGGATGTAATTAATTTACTCTTCAAACTTGAAAAGGGAATTTCTCCTCTCTTATAGAGTGGTTTACAATGCATTATGACATCATCGCGAGCTACTATTGGTCAAGTTTGTTTTCTGCCATTTGTTACCACGAAGGTTATCGAAACCTTACAGTGAAGTTCACCATGTTTAATTAAAACTTACAACAGAAGACCTGATAAGTTTTCTCAGTGACAGAAAAATAGCCGGATACGTCAGGAGTAATGGAACTTTCTCACAATTGGAATAAAGTGTTGGGTCGCTAGCAGGAAAGTAGCACGTTCAAAACCCACTCCGGTCGGGTTTTGTTTTTGTTTTTTTTACTTTTTTCATTCATAAGAGCATTACTTTTCTTTCTTACTACTTATGAATAATTATTTTACGTTTTCAAAATTTTATTCCACTGAATTAATGTTCAAATTATGAAGATTTTATCTGAATAGAAGGAAATTCATCTAAAAAGGATTGCGTTTTCATCGGAAAGAACTACCACGGATTCCATCTCTTCTCGAGCCCAAATTTCTAACCTTTTCTCCAACGAAAAACTGCTGTAAAACAGTGGTCCCTCTTTCCGTTCTCGCAAGATGAAATATTCCGCTACTCATTTTACCCAGATATGGGAATTTAGGAGGGGGTTCAGAGCCCCTAGACCTTCCATCTGGCCACGCCCCCTGCTTCTAGATAAATACACTATGAAACAGCATCCAAATATGAAAATATTTGCGCCCAGAAATACCAGCACTTTCGCCTTATACACAGGTAACCTCAGTGTGATTGGTCCTCTCTCTCTCTCTCCGCCTCCATCCAATCACAGCCTTCCATTCGTTTAGAGCTCAAAACAAAACAATTAATTACAATCTTTCAGGAGTGCAAAGCTACAATGTAGATCACAATTAATAAGCACATATAACAACTAAAATTAAATATGTTTAGGTTTTGCTTTGCTCAGTTTTAAGATGGTTGTTTCGAAAATCCAGAATGAATTTTATCCAAATAGGAAATTTTCTTTTGTAACTTCCCTCTAG
Organism: Lepisma saccharinum; assembly: GCA_022664845.1. NCBI lineage: Eukaryota > Metazoa > Arthropoda > Insecta > Zygentoma > Lepismatidae > Lepisma > Lepisma saccharinum. The sequence goes on along the minus strand of JAGDQP010017364.1, from coordinate 35,791 downwards.
TTTTATTGTTCGTCATTTTAAGCCAAACGAGGATTAGTGCTGTGATCTTAAGTTAATCTTTTTTAGTCCGGATCTTTCGTTAATAATAATTTGGCAATCTTGTATGTTTTTTAATATAGTTCCGTTTCCGGTTTGTTTCTAAGCGGTAATTTTGAATGTAACCATGCATTAGTCTTTTGTTTTCTCTTATCAATAGTTTGCTTGACAACGTGTGTACTTCACATGTAGGCATCGTAGTGTATGGATGTTTAAAATAGCATCTCCGTGTTAGTATATCCCGTCTTCTTATATCTGCTTTTATCGAACAATCGTTCATCTTTCAAGTGTATGGGAAGAGAATTTCAATGGATATACTTCATTATGAGCGGAATATCTGAGAAGTTTTGATGTAAAAATTATGTCTACTGTATACAAATGTGAATAGATGTGTGAGATGGTTACTTCCTCTTCAGAATACTAAAAGTATATTTCCTTTCATCATTGAAATTAATCTATCTTTCCAACGACTTCATTTACAGATAAATGCTCACGAATATCGTCATTGTGTACGTGTCATCTTCAATATTAGTTGCTAAATTTACTTGGACTTCTACTACTATTAATACTAAAATAAATTAAAATATTCAAACGTTAATTTACATTTTTACAGTATTTTTGCGCCTTTACAGTAAAATGGCGGATACAAATATTATCATTTATCTGCCATAAATATGTGAGATAATTCTTTAAGCGAAACAAGGATTAGACCAAACGATTCAAAATCAAAATAATTGTCGTAGGTTAAAGAAAGTGTTTTTTCACATGCTTTCAACACTGAGACATTCACTAAAAAAATGTTATTTCATAACCAGCAAAATTTCTCTTGTCTTACAAGTTAATTCAATTCTTGCTGAATTTATTATAGTAACACGGTTTTATCCAAATGTTTTCTGTAAAAGGATTGTACAAGTATTTTTGTAAAGTAAAAGAAATAACATAATTCAAAACTTACGTTAAGACGGCACCAGTGTTGATTGTACAAACTTCACTAAGCCGAAAGTGCATACATATACAGTAAATTCAAGTACTCACCTGGAAGAAAAAAGAATAAAACAAATGTTAAGCTACAAGTGAAATATTCAATCATGGAAGACAAAATAACACTACAAACAAGTAACTCTAAAAGGTTTCAAAGAAAAAATAATAGCAAATGTCAAGAGAGACGTTTCTAAGTGTTCCATATGTACTTTCAAATGCAACAAACAGAATTAAGATCGGTTGGTTAGTTCTGCAGATACTGATATTTTAATATTGATGTTTCGCCAAATTTTTCCTATGAGTTTCTTTAAGGCACTCATGGAAAACTCATTGAAAGTTTCTTTCTTTTCCGGTAATTACGTTTAGGCGCGAACACAGAGGGGCGGTGGGGGCAATAGCTCTCCCCAAGATCCTCATTGATATAGCTATTTTTAGAAAAGAAAAAATTCCGGCGTGAGTGACGTAGAAGAAACTTGTCACCGCTGAGAGTGTTTGTTGCTTTAATCAGTGACAATATATATAAATAAATAGAAGTAGTTATAAATGGCTAGCGTTGAAATTAACGTAGGAAAAATGACAGCCACCGTGACCGCGACTCGAATCCGCAGGTTTCAGTTACCGGTTGCGTATGCTGTATATTACACATCACGGCACAGCACATTTCAGAATACTCTCTCAGCTCAACACTGATGCTTACTACTAGGCGCAGACACTCCATCCACTACATGAGGAGATTTTTTCAGATGTAGGGTAAGTATGCCTTATTTCGCAGTAACTTGTACAATAAAGTAGAACTAAGTTAGGAAAGGGTGTGGAAGTGATGCGACTCATTGATAATAGATGGAAGATACTCCTTTATATTAAGATTTTTTTTCGTGCTCTTGCATCTGAAGGATTTGCAAGAAACTAGAAGAGATAGAAAGAGTCGTATGTTTTTCGTAACGCTCAAAGACATCGAATGCAGCTCCTTCTTTCACCAGGTATTTGTAGCATTGATTTTGAGTATATTGCAGCATGCATATGTAAATGCAGAGAGGAAATGACAAGTAATATAATGGTTTATTCACAATATCTGTAGCCATCATTCAAAGAACATTATAGGCTTAATTTCGGTAAATGTTTGCTTAGCTCCGGTACACGAGAAGGTAGAGCTAAGAGATTAGGTTATAACAATAAGTTTGTGTGCAACGTTGTCAAATTGAACATACTCTATTATTGGATCTTTTGTTTGGAAATTTAAACTCTAGAAACGCTTGTAAGCTTTTAGAACTGTTTATGACATGTTAGAGTTCCACTAGGCGAAGAGGGGAGGGGAGATTCTGGGTAAACCTGTTCTGTAGAAAAACTAGCATTTATCCACTGAACAAACATGTTCTTCCTGAAAGCACGTTCAAGCCGTCTGCTGCTCATATGCATGTCATCGAAACACCAGAGCCGTTACCACTACCCAAACACATAGAGGTCCGCAAGAGGAAGACAGCTGCCCAGAAGGCGCACATGTTTGGTAATGGTTCAAAGGCATTGGAAGTGTCTCAGCAAGGAACATCTGGAATAAAATCTACTCCTAATCCTGCACCTACAAGGATAAAAGCAAACGACAACAACATCTGTCAGTCTTGTGATGAACATTTTAAGGACGACAAAGCAGGCTCGAAATGGATATCATGTCTTGAATGTTTGGATTGGTTTCATGAGCTTTGCCAGGGTATTCTGCATTATGAACCTGATTTCATGTGCCATGGTTCCAGGGAGGAAAATTAATAAGAACCAGTTTTGCACTTGAACATTTTGTGCCTTTCCTCATTTGATCTATCATATAGACTAGCTTTTGTTTAATTGGAACTGCCTTGCCTATGCAATTTCCTTTTTTATGTTCTATTATTTCTTATTGTATCTAGCTATTTCAACAGGATTAATAATAGTTTTTAATAGTTTTCCTTGTGTAATTAGACATAGGCCTACATTTTGTTTAGCTTCGCTAATTTGAATGATAAGATGCACTATGTTCATTTAATAACAAAAAATAATACAAAAATATTGTATGACACAGTATAATACATTTTATATCGGCCTATACACTTAAATGTATTCTAACATAATATATAGGCGTATAACATAGTGATGTAGTAAAATTAATACCAAAAAGACAATAGTGCGAAATTAGGCAGCTCTATTGCGAAATTAGGAAGGAGAACTGCGAAATTGGGAACAGTTGCATTATGCACTTTAGATGATAATTACTAAATTTCTAAAAGGAGAAAATAAATTACAAAACATGTCTCTGGTCAGGTTTGAAAGAACTTATCAAACAATGTAGTGTGTTATTATTAGCAAATTATATTATTGATAATATAGGCAAAATATAAAATATACTGCGAAATTGGGCATACTTACCCTACGTAAAGGCGAACGTCTATTCTTACGCATTGGGCAATTGTATATAATCTCTCAACTACAAATCTCCACCCTTAGTGGACTACCTGAGCCTAGTAATCAGGAATGAGGAGCTGAGAGAATGTCAAGGCGAACGGAGCATTCTATTTACAAAGAATTGCCATGCCGTAGTTTTGTAATGGACCACATATCCAATCGACAACTGGGATATCCGGATTCGAACACGGTGGCTTTCAATTTGTCTGTGTTGATTTCCCATACAAAATTATTTGTGGAAAAGGTAATAACATAAAAATTGTGTGTTTCCCATGGATTCGTGTACAATAAAGCAATAATACTGAGTGAATTAATATATATGTTGTGGTGCGGAAAAAAAGAAAAAGTAGCCGGATGTGCTGTTGCAAGATGAAAGAAGTTGAATTATCCCGATTTTCCCCGGAATCACTGGAAAAGTATGGTCACGTTACTTTAAGCTTTGTTGACTTGGAAATAAAGTCCTTCAGTAATGGGACATACTGTATCCTAATCGCTGATAGATTCCATACTTGTTGATTTAGAACTATAATGGTCATTTCCTTTGCTATCGCTACTTAATAAATAAAGTCTTTTAGCATTGTTTTTACAAGGTAGTTTATGTGTGTCTTTTCAAATTCTTTTAGCAGTGTTAAATGTGATAATATATCGCTGCCCAGTAACTGTCACAACTTAAAATTTGTGAATTTTGACTTATTTACATATTCGGACTCCTGGAACTACACTCTATCCGACAATATAAGTTTCATAACCACGTAAGCGCGCTATTATCAGAATTTCACAGCCTCACTTAACATTTGTATCCGTCTTCTACACTGGTACTACTTTAGGTTAACAGAATCTCACAATAAGGACGTGGTCAGCAAGCTAAAGTTTTGAAATTTAAAACTCTTCCAGCAGTATCCTGTTATCATTCTTTCTTGCTTTTCAATATAACTCACAATTGCGATTTTCTCAAAACTAACTTTTTTGAGTTGTGACAGCAGTATTATTGCCGGCAGCGATATTTATCAAATAGCAAATGCATTTCACTGAGTTGCAGTTTGTTCTCTGCTCGACTAAATTAATTCACTTCCTTCATGTTCTACAATGCATCATGTTAAGCTTAGGGATTGGAATCCAACTTTTGTCCATATGCGATATTAGGGCCCATCAGTGACCCGTGACCCTGTAAAATGATATTCTACTCACGCCAGGGTAAACAAACCTCTTTCCCACCAAAAAATCCAGCATACTATCTATGAGTAAGTGTCAGATAGATGTCTTGGCTCTTCCTGTCAATACTGCTATGAGACACTCCACTAGAGCCCAGCTGTTCCAGATCTCTCGCAAAATAGTTTCTGTGAATCTCAAGATGATTTCGATAGTCTAATGGTTCGATGAGTTCGAGAGATCACAAGCGAGATCACTCTGTTGAAGGCTTAATACAACTCCATCTGTAGAGCAGAAACATAAACTCCACCTATTAAGAAATAGCAGATTATCTAGAGATTCTCCTTCCAAAAAATGCCGAATAAGGAAAAATGAAAAATCTTGCAGAAATTGAGTCCTATTGAGTCACTTTTATTTCGGCACCTATCATCAAAACAAAGTACAGCCTGTGGTGTGGAAAATGGCGTGCAGAACCAGACAAACCTCTTGATATCATTGTGCCACATATTTACGCTAAAAGTTCAAAGCTTTAATTGCTGCATTTTTAGTGTCTATGGATAAACTTTAGCTTATCGCCTCCAGTCTGATGATTGTTTTCTTGGAGGTCAGCGCTACTCAGGCACCTTTCTGTGCTGTGGGGTGGGTCGTTCTCAAAGTTCACTTTTCTGGTGGAACGGGGAATCCTTTCTCTCTTTCTCGCCCCTCTTTTCCTTCGTTTTTTACTTTACATCTTTTCTTTGCTATGCTTCATGTTTATTTACATTTAGGTGATCGCGTGCTCCCTCTTCGAGTTTTCGCCAGTACATTTCATATAAATTATGTGTGCTGCATCAGTCTGATGCCTTATGTTACTCGTCCGATGCGTGGTTCTCGAGTGACCTCGCTGAGAATGTTCAGCTTGCCAGTTTCTAGTCTGAGTGTCATTGAAAATTGACTCTTTACGAATGTTATCCACTGGCCCGTTTGAATGTGGAGTCTCACGTTCCTGTCTTTACTCTTCTTTAGGAAAGAAAATCCTCGGTTGATGGAGTGTGACGAGGCTTCACGGAGACGCGACCGCAAGTGCATTTATATGTTCGGTTCTTATGCCATTTCTGTCCGGCATTAGTACCCCCTTTTCTCTGGGTTGTAAGAGAAGGTTTTGGGCAAGTGGTGACTGTAATTGTTGGCTCTTGTGCTGTTTCTGTCAGTCATCTACTTGTTCTGAGGAGGATTTTCTTACAAAAGTTTGTAATGATTCTCGAACCATTCGGTTATATATCGCAATATTTTCTCAGTTTCATCCGACCGTGCATCACACTCTGGAATCGTATGATTCAATTTATTTACCTGTTTCAGCCTTCAAATTTTGCTCTTCTTTCTTTAACACCATATCGATATCATTTTCAGTTTGTGATGCTTTAGGCTTCACAAGAATCGGCTCTTCTTTCACTTTACTGTCTGACTACTTATCACATATATTTATTTTTCAGTTTATGTTGCCTTACACTCTACAAGAATAGGTTCTTCCGTCACTTTTACTGTTTTACTACTTATATGTATCCCTGATACTTCGCTCTGAGTACTGTCTTCCACTGATGTCAGATCAATCATCAGACTTAATTGTTCTACTATTCTGTTTGCTGGATGTACTTCTAAATTATCAAAATTGAGTATTGTATGAAGGCTTGGTTGTTTTTCTTATCTTTCGTTCATATAAACTCATTTGTTCCTTTATTTATTTAATTCTTTCCCGATTTCATGTACCTGATCTTCTAGCTTTCAAACATCTGTGCCAGTTTCATTCTCTTCTAATGATTTCTTAGCTACTCCAACTAACTCTTTCCGTCAAGTTGGTATCAAACATCCAAACCTAATATTGCTTGTTGACACATTTTATCTGTCACAGTAAAAGACACTAATTTCAGAATGCCATTGAGAATAGCATATAATTGAATTTCACCCAACACTGTTAACACAGTATTATTGACCAAATATAATTGACCTGGATTATATGTGATAATTCTACCTCAACCCAATGTTTGTAGTAACTGAATCGGTATCAAACTCGATGTAGATCCTGTGTCATAAAGAAAATTACAAATTTGATTACCAATCTGAATATCTAATGTAAGTGCAATTGATTGACTTATGACACTACTGTTGCCATAATAAGAATTGTCAATAAGCATTGATTCATCTACATATATTGACTTAAGCTGCGACCAATTACCCTGATTCATTTCAACAAGATGTTCTTCATTGTCAATTTCATGCATTAACTGTATGTTTTTTGCTAAACATACCACCTTGAAATGACCTCGTTTGTGGCAACGAAAAAAGATAGCATTATACGCGCGGCATTTTCCCTTTTTTATGATATCGAGCACAATTCTTGCACGGATACTGTATATTATTATATGTGTTTTAATTGTGATCATACTTGAATCGTAATTACTTAGATCCCTTATAAATTGCATCTATATTACCAGTTGAAGACCTGTTTACTTTTAGGGCATCCGATTCCAAATCTACCTATTCAATTAATTAAGCTATTTCTACCACTTTACTAAAAGTTAACTTTGCCTCCGATAAATCTTTTGCGTATAGCATTACTTCCAAGCCCAACATCTCTCGTAGCATTGCATCCATGAAATCTCCAAACTCCCATCGGACCACTTGTTTTTTTTAAGCATTCGTACATATTCCTGGATAGATTTAAACTCTGACTGTTCAATTATATGAAATTTGTATCTTTCAATTATTTCTATTTGTTTATGTCCAAACTGTTCCAACAAAGCTGCTTTAATTTCCTCATTCGTTTTGTGTATTATCGGAGTAGGAGCACATATATATTTTACTACTTCGCATGCCTCGGAACCCAGAGCTGCTAATAATGTACTAGATTTCTTTTCATCTGATATAGATTGTGCTGAACAAAATAATTCTAATCGTTCTAAATAACTTTCAATGATGTTGGGTTCACATTAAGCGGCTCTATAGGAAACAAGGAATGCATCATCTTGCAAAATCTTCACCGATTGCGCCACTGCTATTTTCTATATTACTTCTCTGAAAATAGATAATACTTCTCAACAACAGATTATGCAGCCGTTAGGTTCTGTTTCGATAATGCGTTTCCCTTCTATGTCTAACTTCTCATTTGAACCCATTCATTCAAAAAGACATGTAACTCTTTTTACTTTGTTATCTTCCTAATTACATATATGTAATAATTATGCAGAGTACTTATCTCAACATTTGTTCATTAAACATAACTCTCTGATTATGCATTTCTTCTTACGAATCTTGAATTATTAAACGTCTGTATCTTGAACACATCAAAATATAACACTTTACATAAAAAAGATAAGACACAAGAATATAAACGAGCGCTTCTTCATTACTTACATTTTAAAGAAAATTCACGAAATGCTAAATTTGGCTTTTTAAAATAAATTAAAGTTTATTTTATATGCTTTATAAAATATCAAAATTCTGCTGAACACAACAGAGAAAAGGGTTCCTTCTCTTAACTTTTAACTGCGTAGCGGGAGGTATTCTCACGAACACAGCAACAGAAAAGCTGAAAGACTATATAAACAGAAATAACTAACCTACAACAAACATTACGCGAATTGGGAATCCAAATGAGCTTCTGCCACTCGTAAGAAGTTTTACATAACAAGAAGCTCTAATAAGCGGCTTCATCACAAAATTTGAAGCCTTTATTTAATGAAGGCGTCATACGCTAAAAAGAAGAGGAGTCCAAAACGATTGGTAGACCAATCCCTTGCAAGTCCTGTTTACAATATCACCACGGACCTCAATGCAATACACCAGCGATATGAAGCGTGGTGAAAATAATGCAACTATATATGGAAAGATATAAAATTCAAAAAAAATATTATGGATTTTATAAGATCATATGTCATCGGACGGTAGCTTTTAGCTGACTTTTATTCTACTTTAATGAACTTCTGAAAAAAATCTTCCGACAAAAGAATTCACTAACATTAGGTAACTTCCAAAGAACACCCGAAACCAAAACATGTGAAGCACCGGAAGACAAGAATACTTGACGCAATAACCTCAAATGATCAGAAGAACCAAAACAAGAGACCTTTGCATTTTTAAATTAGAAAATGGCATGTCAGAAGTAGTCAAAGAGTAAGGAATAGAGCTTAACGGCACTGTCACTAACACTTCTACATGAATCATTGGCCACACTTGCCAGTAATAACAGCATTAGAAAGAACTAATTCAATGTGAACTGTACATAGTAAAATACGTTGTTGGTCACATCTACCTAGAAGACAAGAACTACAAAGAAAAAAGAAATATACTAAATGATAGACCAAATTAACAAATGGCTCAGTGGCAGTGCACCAATTTCTGGTGTGTGCGTGGGGTCCTCGGCTCGATCCCGTCTCTGCTATGTGGGCTTTGTCGTGCACAAACACCTAGTGCGTGGGATTTCACGGCTGTTTTCCCGTTACCTCTCACTTTATTCCACCAGTCACCACATATCATCCATTCGGACTGAGCCAAAGTTGCCTAAAAGAACTTAAAATGCAAAGCAATTCAAATCAACAAAGACAATTCTGGATATTTATGTCTATAAGAGACCAAAGACGAGAACATATATTCCTAAAGAATTTGATAATACTCAAATTTTCAAACAGCGAAGCCCTTCCCGGGATAGTTTATAACAAGTACAAGGAATGAGAACAAAGCGAAAAGAACAGAAGACATACAGAAATAATTACTTTCCACAACGGAAATAATCAAACAACTTACTTAAGATAAAGAAAAACTAAAGACCTGAATCGAAGAGATAATCACTTAAAGAGACATTCTGCTAGAAGAAATAACATTACCTGATGTCAGTAACAACTTGAAGAAAAACACCGCTCCTGGAAGGAATGGAATTAGTATTCTATCCAAGCTTCTAAATGGTTTAATCAAATGCGATACATTCCACAGAAATAGAAAACGAGCATTTCCGTTAATTCCAAAATCCAAACTAACATTTAAGTTGGGATGAAAGTAGGTTGAAAATCTTGCTACAAGTTTATAGTTTCCTACGCGGATTAGGATATGCATCTAGAATATTTAATAACATGACAGAGTGCGTCCCATGTAAAATGTATATTGTTATAGATTGCAGAAAATCTATGTACTGTACGTCCTTGTTTTGTAGGTTTTAAGCTTACGTCTAACAAAACCCCAAAGGTTAACAAACATTATTGAATTTACACACTTTATTTAAGATTTGCAGCAAATATATATCTCCAAACTTTTGATTCCATCGCAAGAAAAGAATTGCCATGATGGTATAAAACAACAAAGACGAAAAACGAAATAAGAACGAATCATTCAGACCTGTTTTCTTGCTTTCATGGTTTTCTTGTCAAACACATTTTGTAGAACTTGGGAAAGAAATGCGTCCAAGAATGATAAGTTCTTTTGTACAGATTTTTTTTTTTTTTTTGTCGCAACTGACATAATAAATGTAACGAAACAAATAAATATCCTTATTTTATAATGGAGACCTGTGTTTGTCTTTCCTCACTTTCACAGCGGAATGCTCCCGAAGGGATGAAGAATGAATGAATTATCTTCGTGGGAATTGTGAGAAAACATGGTGCGCGAATAGCTTTGCGGTCTTTGGGAAGAACTTCCTTTTAGATTAGTGTATTTTGTGTCCACGCTGAAGGCATCTGGAAATGAGTAGAAAAATGTACGAGGAAAGGAAAAGATATAATAAAAATCCTTGGAGAAGGAAAGGAAGATCCTTTAATTGGATTTTGTGTCGTTCACATGGTAACAAAGAGAGAGATATTTGCTCAGACATTACGTTTGTTTGCTCTTTCTTACCAGTTAGCCGGGTTTTTGTAGAATATTCTTCAGAAATCCTTCCCTTAAACTTTGTTCCTTACATAAACTATTTGCCACTGTAAAAGTCGAGTTTTATCATTCACCACTTTAATAAAAAGACACACTTCTCTGGTTGAGATAAAATAAGGTATAAACTGCTCGTCACGTCATATCAGAGGTTAATCATGAGCTCTTTGGATTCTCTCTCCGCAAAAAGAGAGAAAAGGAAAGATTAAATCGTTCTCAACACTACTGTTCCACACCCTAACTGAACGTGGAAAACAGACGAACAAACTAAATGTTGCGTTCTCACACAACATATTCTATTTACTTAAAAACAAGCTAAAAATGTAAATAAAATTCAATTCAATTCAAGAAAGAATAACATTCATTTAGACCCGTAAAGCCTTACAAATCAGTGTTTGAATCGAATATTTGCACTAGAGTGCTAAATATATTCAAAACGAAACGCAATAAAATATGATTATAATAAGTTTGCAGAAGGAATTTGAATTTAATTATGACATTTAGGGAACTTTGGCTCTAGCAGGGATAGAGTAAAGGAGACAATATGTAGAGGCAATTGGCCAGAGTCTAGTTTAAAGTAACGATTCCGTCATTAATCTGCTGTGACTGAGGAAAATCATGTAAAACATCAGGATAGTCAGTCACTGGGATCGATCCCAGAAACCTTCGAAAGCGAAATCACCTCTCTACCATATTAAAAAAAAATTATCAACTTATATTCTCTGTTCTTTTTCTGTGGTAACTGTGATATCTCAGAAAAGTTAAAATCACACACACATACATCCATACCGTGGGCGGGATTCGAACCAACGATTTTGGAGACGCTGGCCTAAAGCGTCAGACCTATTAGCTCTGTCGGATTCCAACTGAGCTACGGCCGTTCAGTTATTGTACAATGACAATGAATGGATTTTACCGTGTTATCTTCTGGAAAGAGAATTATTATTTACAAATAGCCAACTAGTTACATTTGTTGACAGACTGCACAAAAACAGAGGTTCTCAATTCGATCTGTAGGGCCTATGTACTTTTATTATGTGAGCATATCGTTTGAGTGGATACATAACTTTTTGAACTTTAGAGAAAAAAATGCAGACGTTCTATTGTAGTAGAAACACTGATAAATAGTCAAACTATTTGCATATAAAATGCCAGCGTTGCTGACTTTCAAGGATGATTTCACGAAGAAATGTTTATTTTTTTAAAAAAGATTCAAATAACATTAACTTTTGAGAAAAACTTAAACCGCTAACAAGTGAAAGACTAAATTAAATTTTGAAAACGACAAACCGCCTTCTAAAAATGATATGAAACTGAAAATGAATTACTATTTTATTCAAATGTTTTAGATTTGTAGAAAACAACACACTTTTTGAACTCTCGAGTGAGAAGTCAGAGAGACTTCTTCTCACAGGTAGAAAACGTAACTCAATATAAAATGTATGTGAAGCTGTGTGCAAATATTAACAAATTTGCAGACAAGTTCTTGTGGGGGTGTCCGTGGACTACTTGAAATCGAATGCCTCTTTATTTATTTCTAAGTTATCGTGTTTATACCAACTACATCATCATAGAAATACCCCATGTATGAATATAATGTCGTACAAGCAAACATTCTGATGGGAAAGAAAAGAATTATATGTTTTTTCCTCCGTCATGATTAGAATGTCAAAGTAGGTGTGCAAGCAAATTTTCGCCACACGAGTCCAATTGCTTTGAGAGATATAAAGTCCAATTCCGTCTGTCGAAAGTGGTAAAAAAAAGTGGAAATACCCTGATGGGCTCAAATTCTTGAAAGAAATGGAAGGCAAATACACGGTAATGGGTACTGGGTGGAAGGTGCTACCTGTTGGAGGGTACGTTCTTCATGGCCGTCTTCTTGAAGTCTGCCATATTGAATCTTGATTGATTTTCTTAAATAGGAAGGGGATCGTGTAGTATGTCATTCTGTGCCAGAATTTTGCAGGAAATACGTTCCTGAAGTCAGTTCTGCCGTCAATGTATTATTGTGAGAGATAAAGATATGTGACCTTAGTATGGAGTAATGATGCAATAGGCTGAAAACATTCATTTCGTTTTGAAATAATGAAGGAAATGAAACCCAAATCCATTCAAATTGTTCCTGATTATAGTGCCTCGTCGATATAATTCTTTTCTGCCCCATCAGTATGTTTGCTTGTTAGAGTTGTATGCATTTCATAATAAATTACATCTGATGCATTGCCCTTCATTCAAAGGTGTTGCACAACGAACCCATAACTTACTGCACTCACCCAATTCTGAAACAAATTTAAGATGACTGAGCCCGAAAGCTGATAAGGGAGAGTTATAAATATTTTCTAACAACAAGCATTGGGCATGTTTTCTAACAACTTTTGATCTAAATATAAGTTTAATAATACAAATTCCGAATTGTATAACGTTCCAAAGAAAAAAATATAAATGAACTATATAAACTCCAACTAAACAATCATACTGAAAGCAAGTGTACAGACTAGTATTAGTAGGTAGAGACGAAGAGCTCATCATTAATGATATTTTACATGCATTATGATAATAAACTAAATCTTGTAACCACTGAGAACATTTTGTTATTCTTTTTGCAGGAGCAAACCGACGCCAGTAACAACGGATACTATGAACTCCCAAAGGTGAGTAAGTCTTCGATTTTTAGATATGCATCAACATAATTAACTCAACCAACATAATTAACCACGGCTTCCTGGATTAAATATATTACGAAATAGATATATTCACACGTATTTTGTGACAGAAGTTGGTAAGAGGTTTCGATACGTTTCTACAAGCGAGTGAACTCTTTTCAACTTCATTAAGAATTCAATAAATTCAAGTCGATGAGAAGAATAGATAAAATTTTAGGTTGATAATGTTTGTTTCAGATATTTATTTCCTTGTAACTTTCCACTCTAAAATGCCAGTATTCATTTGTTCAAAACGAAAACACGAATTCGACTATATATAAATGTTGAATAAACTTGAAGAAGAACAAAAATAATTTTAGTACCTTAAAATTAGAACACAAATTTGAACCTCTTTCTTGTTTTAATAAACCACTAAATATTTGGAACTTAAAGATTCTATTTCTTGTTTTAATAAAGCACACAATATTTGAAATATAAACTAGAAAGTAACGTTGCATAGTGCGACTTATTATCTACCAGAAGGTCTGTACTGCTCAGACTGATCACAAGACTGTGTGGATAGAGACTTTGCTAATTGCTAGTTAACAAGCCGTTCAGCATAAAAAGATTGTTGTGATTTGTGATATCAAATGACAAAAAATTGACCTTATTAAGGAAATGTACTGAGCGTATGTGTGCTGGCATACGCGTATGTGTGTAGCGTGTGAGAAAAAGAATATGTATATCTAGTCCAGGGTTTATAAACGTGGGGTTGCGAAGTGTGCAAGGGAGTCGCGAGAAGTGTGTGTGTGAATGTGTATTAAATAGCCTCCTGAAGGTTTCAACACACACAAAGTGAAATGAAACAGCTTTTCATAAACAAGAAAAGTACTTTTCCGGGGTGCCGACGAGAAGATATAGTAAAAGGGAGTCGCGGCATGAAAAAGATTGAGAAACGCTGATCTAATGAAATTAAAGTCAATGTGTTTGTGTTAACCTCACGCCAAAACGGCCTGCCCGATTGGAATGATTTTTCGCACACGATCAGCTATTGGACCCGTGTGGGAAGTTATCATATCAGTCGCCAACTTGGGTTCAAAATGGCGCCCAAAAACCAATTTCCGTACAATTTGAACTAGAGATACGAAATTTGGCACAAAGGTGTATTATCAAGGGTACTTTAAGAAAATATTACATTTTGAAAAAGTCATCATCTTAGATTCTAAATAGCCGCCCAAAAAACATTTTCCCCACCGTTCGAGCTAGAGGAATGAAATTTTGTATGAAGATGTACCATCACGAGTAGGTCATGATAATATAAGAAAAAGGTTTCAAAAGTCGCCATCTTAATCAAAAATGGCCGGTCCAAACGCATCTTCCAAACCTCTGAAACTAGAGAAACGAAATTTGGTATGAAGGTGTACCATCACGAGTATGTTACAATAAGTTAGGCAAAACTCCCATATGAAGGCGCATTCCTCGGAGGTGTGGGGGAAGATCTGCACGATAATGCCATAAGGGCGCATCCCCCAAAGCTCCCCAAGTTGGGGGCGCAGCCTGCCACGGGGAAGCAAGTATTCGTTACAGTCCCGATTACTATTTCCAACATTTTATTCACTCTGCACCAACTAGTACATATCAGCTAGTACGCTTCAAAATTCAAAATTTGTATGTGTGTTTGTTTTCCAATAAGATAAAATGTGTTCCTAGTTTTCAGCAAGAAATTATACAAATTTTAAATATAGAATCTGCGATTTATAAAACTATTCCATAAGAAAAAAATATATTTAAAATTTGCATGCTACATTTAAAGAATGAAACTTGTTATTTTAAGACATATAATTAATTTATTTGAAGGCCACAGGCAAAGAATGTGCTTTGTCAATTTTTTGCAAAATTGAGATTAGAGTGCCATCTTCACGTTCTTTAAAGGGCCGTTTAACATCTTGTCATGTATGAAGAGAATATGCATATTCCGTTTGTTACAAGCAAATCTTCATTTCATGTGCAGATATACACAATGCTAATTGTAGACTTTTAAAACACTCTCCTGTAAAATCAAGAAAATGGACAAAGCACGTTCTTTTCCTATGACCATACCTAAACACTAATTTCTTCAACATAAAGGCAGAAATCTTGAGAGATTCGCTGATTTTTATGGCTTTAAAATTTTTCATTCTACGGTCAATGTTAGATACACTTCCGCTTGTGAAAGCAAATTTAGCAACCTTAGAAATCAGTCTGTTATGTATGATTCCTTTCTTCCTAACTTCTCCGACGGAATAAGGCATAACTATGTATGCTACTCGATGTAAGGCATAATGATACGAAACGAACGTATTCTTGTGTACGTTCTTTTGCTACTCTATCTCGCAAGCAGTGAAGGGAACGAAATGTGTACATAAAATTTAATGGTAGAAAGAAAAACACGACACTGTTCTTTACAACAATAACAGTACCATTATTAATTCTATTTCTTTCTTGATTGAGTCTAAAAATTCTTCGCCTTTTATATTTTTTCTCCAACAAAAACAAATTGTTTGTTTATTCTGCAGATACAATATTTTCCCATCCTCTCTTTTTCTTACTTTTCAGAGAACAAACCCTTCTAACGCGTCAGGGAAAAGTTGTAAAAAGAAGAATCTACCCATTAACAAAACATTTTCCACTTCGCTTGCGTCCTATGATATAATTTAAAGCTATTTTTGGTCACAAAGAACAGCGTAGGAAGATATTTAAGTGTATAGGATAAAATAATAAAAGGAAGTTGCCAAATATAGAAAGCATTTCCCAAGTCAACTTATTTGAAAGTAAATGAAAGATTTTTAAAACTACGATCGTATAAGAAACCGTCTAACAAGCCCATCTACCCAGCTCATCTAAAACAAGCAAGAAATCCAAAAATAGAATAAACTTCACATAATATATAAATCAAAATAAGAATACTCCACTTAGCAATAGTGGGAAATAGTGAGAATCAAGTAGATCTATGGCTTACGGAATCAAAAGTTCATTGACGTACTAACAAAGTTTGATATTGAATCCTATCCTGGACTAGATCAAGCCAGTTTCCTTCACGAACACCTTGCCCTCGAAGTTCCACTCTAATATTATCCTGCTCATGACGTGACGATCTTACAAATGGATTCTCTGCCTCCGGCTTTCCAACTAAGATGTAGGCTAACGTAATCCAAGTTACATAGGCCAATGTAATCCTCGAACATGACCTGCCCATTTTAGTCGTCGTAATTTAATTATTCTTACAATATTGGGTGAATCGTACAGTCTCTGGCGTTCTTCATTATGCAGTCTCCTCCATTATCTAGTCATTTCGTCCCGTTTCAGAGCGTATACTTTTCTCAAAGCCTTATTTTCAAACACTTGCGATTAATTTTCGTCTGCCAGGGTCCACCTCCAACTTTCGTAATTATAAAGTATTAACGGTTATATAACCTCTGTACATTTTCAATTTCAAGATATTAACCGCGAGGTTAATGAGCTTCTAGACTGAACGGAAACATGGTTGCCCAATACTAAGCGATTTTTTATTTTGTTCGTGACCTGGTGTCCGTTTGTTTCACGTTCCCAAGTATTTAAATTTGTTCATTTTCTCTATAATCTTATTCTTCATTGTTATACGTCTATTCCCTTTTTGTCTTGTCTTTAGCACTTATAGCATTTTGCTTTCCCTACATTCACCTGTAGATCTATCTCTTCCCAAGATTCTACTATTGCGTCGGTGTTACTTTGAAGAACATTTATATCGACGATTATGAAATCTGAAAAATTCACAGGTTGGTCGGTAATGTTATCGGAACTCGATCCCGGGTCTCCAAGTTGCGGGTTCGGTATTCTAACCAGTAATCTACCACGGGATTGCCAACATTCTGTGTATATGAAGCATTCCTCGCCTCTCACTTTAACCAACTACTTAGCTGGTGTTGATATGAAGGCACTCCACTGCATGCTCTTGCGCAGGTTTTGTTGAGGAATCTTACTGCAAATCGTGCAGTGAGAAAGAATGATGATGTGAAAGGCTTTACTCAAAATTGTATGGTGTCTGTCTGTCTGCTGGAGAGTGATGTATATGTTCTACCGTGATCTCTCTACGTTCGAGTATACACTGATCTGAGTTGTACAATTCAAATTCCTGCTTTTCTCCGGTATGTAGATTAAGAAGCTTGAAATAACTTTTCCTTACATCAGCAATTTTAATAAGATCCGCTAGAGCATTGTTTTTGAACCTTTTTATAGTAACGGCCCGGCAAACTATAGAGAAAAACTTTTAAAGACCAGAAAGATGACAATAACTTAGAGGTTTATTTGACGTTGAGAAATTGCCAATACATCTTCAGATCCTAGTATTTTTGGAAAGGAAATGTAAACTTTAATCTCAATTTTAACTGTTGAAATCCATACATTAATTGTTAAATAATTAAATGTATTAATTTGCCAAGGACTGTATAATAGTTTCGCGAACCGGCGGTTGAAAAACACTGTCGATAGAACATCTCCAAGTACACTTTTAATCATTCCTTGCCTAGACTGGTATCCTCTTCTTAACGAGCTTACTCCTTTGTATAGATGTGATGTTATTTGCAAATATGTTAGTATGTTAGTTATTTGTAGTATGTAATTTGCATTGCCATTTTCCTGTATGCATTTAATTTTCTGCGTCAGACATTCATGCATTTTTTGTTTCTAAATTCGTGCGTGGCATTACATATCACCTTACCGTAGTTGTTTGCATTTGCAATCGTTTTTATTGCTTAGCTGTCGCTACCTTATCTGTTTTCGTTCCTCATCAAGCTTAAGGCATTCCTTTTCAAACAAAGTTTTATTTTTCTACCGTTTCTTCACACCTGCATGTTCTTCCGTTGCGCCCTTCATTGTGTCACGAATTCTTTCCTATACGTTGTTCACCTAATTTCATTATTACTATCATCATTATTATTATTCTAGTTTGCTGAGATTTAGATATTATTTGTGATTTCGAATTTGAAATCTGCCTTTAGGCTCGGATTATGTAACCTTTTTCTACGAACCTAAGTTGTTTTGATTCTTTGCTTTCCCGGTTCGCGATGCACATCTTTTACCTCACTTTTATTATCACTAACAGATGGTCGGTGTTAAGTTTCATTCCTCTGTAAGCTCTAACGTCCATTAACTTGATGTAGGAATATAAGTTATCTTTAATATTACTAATTTTTAAGCTCTAAAAACAGGACTTAGACCTACGTATTTTATAATCACATTTTTTTTTACATATATTGGTCCTAAATGGACAGAAAGATTAAGAAAAATATTTTCTTCATTTCTTTCTTTAAATAATACATTCATTTACGCAACATTTTATTTAATGTAAATAAGTAAAATTAGTCCCAGGAGTCCAGAGTGAGAAGTCTAGATTTTAATAAAATAAATTGAAAAGAAATGGGCTTTGTGTAAATCTCCTCACAGTAAGCAGCTCCCATTGATATTTCCAATATTCATATTTCATTGATAAGTTATATAAGCATACAACAAAAGCCGTACTTACATAAGCTTCGTTCCTTACCCACTTAAGATGGTGTGCGTAATTTACATGAAGTTAGAAATTAAATGTACAGTAAAGGGCATGTGTAGGGATTTAATTAATGTAATGTAAATAAGTGATTCTGTAAAGTTCATCTTTCTATTGGCAAGTACTTTAATTAACAAGTGTAACTTACCACAGAACGGATAGATTCAGTGGAGGCTAGGGCTTCACTCGAATAGAGATTCAACAAAAGTAGAAAATGTCATGTGAGAAATGCCTTAGTCCAGAAGGTTTCCTTTTACAAACAGTATTGAAGAATCGTATTACATCTCTGGCATTTTATTCCTTTAGTTCAGCTAAGTGATGAATGAGAATTCTGAATTTAAGAAGCTATACTAAAGTGACATCTTGATTAAGTGTTTAATAAAAGGAAACTATGTTATTCTGATGATGTGTCCTAATACTAAATTCACCCCCTAACTTCAAAGTCAGACAGACCACCAAATTAAAAAAGTAAGACATAATTCGAAAGTACAACAAAATGTCTGGAATGTTTACTTACATCTTCCTGATTCAAGCTAATACTGTGTACATTCTCTAACACAGAGATATAGGTAACATCCCTGCAGCGAAAATATATTAACAATGTGTATTTATACTTGAATAAGAGTGATGCATGAAATTAAACAATTTTTTGTCACTAAACACTGAACAATTAGAGAAAAGACGCTTCACACAGGTAAAAAGCATGAGCACTACTCAAACACAAGATTACAACTTTCCAAAAATTGTTTTCTAATTTTTTACTCCAAAAATCTGAACAATAATCGTCTTCCTTCTCTTCCACATACGCGAAAGTATACTACAGTGATCATAAATTTAATCACAATTATCGTGGTGCCGTAGAAATATTATTAGTCCATCTAAACAAATGATGTCGTGAAGTCGCTGCCCAAAGTTTGAAGAGTCGCCAAGCACAGTGAAAAAATTAATAAGTTGGCATCTATGACCGAAGAAATTACAGGGAGAGAGAAAAATGTGTTCATAAAACAATATGCAACTCCCCACTCGCTCTAAATACATAGAGAGGCATCGATCCGTAGTAGATAGGAGAATCGCAGCTGCTGTTTTTTTATTACCTTCTCGAATGGCCATAGGTATTGCATTGCTCCATTTTCTCCTATTAGCTTGTGCTGTAACCAAAAGCAGGGTTACATCCCCCTTGCCACAGGAGTCTAAAAACTGAATCAGTGGATATTTTCTGCAGATTGTTCCTTGGCTTGGTCAGACGTCTTCTCCCATTCTACATAACGCTTAGGAGTGTTAAGATGAAAAACATTTGCACCATCCTCTCAAAACTTTGAAGGTATGTTAAACTTTTCTACATTTTTATCAATCTACTCTCACGGACATTGTAAAAGTGCAATGATCATTAAATATAAAGGGAGTAAATTATAAATAACTGTACGGGGTGTTCATTGCTCATCTACGCTATGCTATAAGCCGCTACTGGTTGGAGTAATGGTTAATGCTTTGGTTTCTTAATTTGACCACTCGAGTTCGAAGCATAATCATCAAGTTTTTTTCCTTTTCTATTTTCTTTTATCGCTATCACACAATATAACTTACTACTGCCCATTTCGTTCCTACATATGTAGATTAAATAGATAAAACAAATAAAATAGATTAAATATCTTAAATAGATAAAACAAAATCATTAACAATTTCTAATAAACATGGCTTGTATATTTTTATATTATTCAAGTTATATGAAATGTAGGTCCGAATAAACACTGTAATAGAAAAGTACCAAGGAAATACAATTTTTCTCGTGAAAGAAACTAGGAAGAATAGAATTTGCACGTTAATTACATTGTTTTTTCAAACAGACCTTTGCACTTGAGAAGCATAGGTGGAAGTTTTTACCACTAACAAATTTAATTTGTTAAAAATATATTATTATCTTTACACCAGTAGCGAATGGTTATTCATAAAAATGCAAGTCGTGTAATTCTTCCAACCTGCTTTGTACCGAACAACCCCTTATGTAAATCATTAAGGATTGTAAGGTTATACATATTTCAAGCTTACACTCTTACAAGTTAAATAAACGATTAGTTCAAAGTTTTTTTTTTTTTTTTTTTTTTTTGCCAAATTTGGCAGAGGAGCTGTGAACATCAGAAAAAGTCAAAAGTCCTATCGTCCATAAAAATAGGCGCAGTGGAAAAAAACATGAGCCATCAGAATAAGTCGGGGAAAATTGACAAAACGGAGAGGTGTGCCCCCAGCTCAGACTGATGGTGCCTTCAAACAGATGGAAGTTGAATTACTGACTGGATGTACAACACAGCTTTGTCAGTTGGAGTGGTGATTTCATGAATAGCATGCCTCCGAGTGGAGTTTGCTAAAATATCTAGGATTTTTCTACTCCTCGATTTATTTTATCATCACGTTTGTTACTCGTTTGTAGATTTGTTAAACCTGGACTGCATAATGTAAGTACCTCACCTTATTTTACAGTTCTTTGGGTGTTATATATAGTGGTACTTTATTTGATCTTGTGCAACTTGCTGAGCAAAGTCAACTTGAAATCTTAAACACATATATACAGTTGGACACAATGGAGAGGCAAGCTGCTGAACAAAATGGAGCTCGCTATTTGTGTCGAGATTCTAAATAGATATTTTCTGAAACATGTAAAACTGTTTATATAACGATAGCAAGAGGTATTGTTTTGCAAATGTTCAAAATCATTTTGCAATTTTTATGTAACTTGTCAAAACAGAAATCACGTTTTGCATTTAACTTTCAGAGTGGTTTGTTTATTGAAACCTTATCTTCCAATATTAGTATCACTGTTCTACTAGCTTCTGCATTCATAAATATAGATTAATGATTTTTGACGTGTGATAAAATTTACTATTGATTTAAATGACTACCCCATTTTATCATACAGTTGGACCAAACGGATAAAATTGACTTTAAAAAACAGCAATTTTTAGGAGAAAAGAAAACCGCACTGAAATATTTAACTAAACCTATGTAGTAGAAGGATGAAATCTTCATTGAAGCCAAAAAAGCATTCTGGTTAGTTGTTTAGTATGTACACTAGAATAAATTAAAGTTACACCTTCCCGTTTTCTCCAACTTCCCTTACGTATAGTGTGATCGAAGTTTGAAAACACAGTTTTATTTATAAAACTCCTTAAGGAATGGAAAACAAATAAGCATTAACGGATCCTGGGTGAAATACATTGTCACTTAGAGGGTTAATTCGCCATTGCTGCCCTCTGAAATTGGCCATCTTGCTCGATTTTTTTTAATGAGAAGAGGGTCATCTAATATATCACTTGGACTTGAATTTTACTAAAAATACATTGGTGAAGTCGATCTCGTCACAAATTATGTTTTGAGAGGGATAATGAGATGTAACATTAGTATACGTAGTTGACTCAAAACTGGAAATATTCTATTCTTTTTTTAAACAATGCAACAAATGAAAACCAAAAATACATGCTAATGAGTACTAAGCACCATCCATCCGGCACTAATTAATATGTATTTTTAGTGTTCATCTTAATGGTTCTACAGGACGCTGTTCGCAGAAAAAAGCAGAGAAAGGTGGGTCTCTTGAAAGTGTCGTTTGCATCACGACAACGTTCCATGTCATGCGCCGACACTGGTCTCGGACTTCTCGGCCAACAAAATTACCCAGTGACACCCGGCGTATCTTGGCTCTTGCTCCTGCTATCCAGGCTGGAAGCCACCTTAAAAAGTAAACGCTTCCAGGACATTCAAGAAACTCAACAATACATGACATGGATCTCCACTGTATTCCAAAACAACTGTTCCTGGACTGCTGCGGAAAGTGGCGCCGACGTTTCGCTAAGTATATAGCCAGGTAGAGACTATTTTCATGCTGATAGCAGAGTTTAGTTGATAAATCATTCCTATATTTTTTTTATAAACACAATGCGGGAATTCAACGAACAGACCTTATCGTGTTGTATCATAAAAGACACAGTTATCAAGTGACTGTCGGTCAGAGGCAGACGTGGGACTTGGATGCCCATCTGAGTGACGATAGAAACATTTAGTAACAAGAAAATTGATTTGTTCTTAAAACTAAACCGCCTAATATAACTTCTTAAAATCTAGCTAGTTAGGGTTCAATAGATACAATTGATTGAAGATAATTTCCATCAATTCTAAATGTGTGAAGGAAATGTCCTTTTGAGAGACAAGGTCCTTTTGAGCCGAAAGTAATAGTTCATCTAACTACTGAGACTTTGGTCTCAAAGTTTAAAAAAGCGCTACACTTTGATGTGTAATTTCTTGCTGGCTTGGTATATCACGTCTTGTTCTATTTTCTTTCGAGAAGAGGTGAGTCTGCACGTACTGGTTGGCCCTCGGGTTACACCACGGTGAGGTTTTAGGTAATCCGTCGCATATCCTTGGAAACAGTTACCGGTCGGCGCACTCACCGACTTTCAAAGGAGGAACAACGAGGGGTATCTCACCTGGCAAAGAGACTATCTGACTAAACTAACTTGACAGAACCAAATGGTTAAACATTGCGTATTCATTAAATATTCTTATCACCTAACCTACCGTACATTCCTACAGCATGAGTAGGAGTAAAAAAGATCTTGGAGCCAGGAAACCAGTATGTTGCCTCAGGAGGAATGAAAAAACAGAAACAGCTCTACTACACTAAAACAAAAACAAAACCTTTGTAGAGAAGACTTTTTAAAGAAGAAAAATATCAACCGGAATCATACATACAAAGAAGTTAGCTGAAAATGAAGATATAAACCATGCCAACGAAAAACTCTATTCAAGTGAAGATAACTATTACTAGAACATGTCCACATTAGTAGTAGTAGTAGTAGTAGTAGACGTCATCTCTATAACAAAAATTCAGTAATGATTCAAACACTTCCCTTATAGCCTAATAACCTATCAATTAGAAATACATTTGAAAAACAAAAGCAAACCAACATTTCTCCAAATACAACCAACGTCAAGATACATACGAAGTAAATATAAAAAATATACAAACAGGTAAACAAACACACCAGGAAGCAGAAGCTACCAACAAGAAATATGTAGTGTTCATACGCAAATTAAAACTGAACTTACGAATACTCTGACCTTTATAAAAATGATAAAGTAAGACATACAACCTAAATATGACAGCTTTTCCGACAGACAGATCAACAGCTCTAACAAAGAAACATTTATCAAAGCATTCTATGAAAAATAATTTGGACCATTATCTAAACAGCATTCAACGCGAAAAAAGACAGGAAACTCAAAAAGCTACAACTAAAACCACTTTCACCTGCGTATTCCGGGGTGTTCTTACCAACAGAAAAGTAGAAGAAATAAAAGAGTACCTAAATAGGGAAAAAGTACTGATCACAAACGCAGTTAGAATTAGAAATGATAACTGGCCTCTTCTATTAATACTTCTGTTTGTAAAAGACCTAGCGACAGTAAGTCACCCAATTACAAGCGGAATGACTATAGTATTTATGAGGTACAAAGTTGAAGAATCCCGGACCACAGAAAGACCTCTACCATGCCGACTTTATGTTCAATACCACAGTGAGAAACCCTCCTCTAACCAAGTCATTATCTACAAATGTGGAGAAAATACCTTATTCAAACATACAAAACTCAACCAAATAAGAATTACTGCAGAACGTGCAAGGAATAAGACCACCGCACAGCTGCTTCAAACCGTCCTTTGCAACCAATACAGAAACATTCTGCTACACTGGAAAAATATATAGATCCAGTACAAACACAGAAAATAAGACAGTTTACGTGAACTTACTCAAAAGCAAACAGAATATTCAAATTATTGTCCAAGCAAACATTCAAAAAATGAAACTATAATAAACAAAACCATAAAAAACATACCAATGACATTTTGAAATAGGTTTCTACAGTACGCTCGCTTACTTTGTATCACAATTCTTTCAATAAATTCCACTCAGCCATAAACCAAGTGTGAGATCCCAGAACAAAGACAAAATTCCCTTGGTTTACCGAGCCGATTTCGCAAATAAATCGCTCAGTGGCGGGCTTTTAAACAACAAAAGTTTAAAATTTACACTTTATGAGAGAGACCTATATAGCATCGCTCCTATTATCTTACAGACATGAAATAAACACTATTTTCTTCACAAAGGTCTGGGCTTTCATAGGAGCTGAAAGTGGTCTAAATTGCTACCATTACACGGAGGGTCGGAATCCGAAAATTTATGGGGGAAAAAATGAAATGTTTCGAAAATGGACTCCTTCCTCCCACCTGTTTTGTACAACGACCAGCAATTATGACATAAAAAATAGCTGAAAGCTTTCAAATCAAGATTCAGATTATTTCAATTCGATATCTCTAAAAGTTATGTTGCTACATCACTTTATGTGAGACCAAATGTGAAAATATAGGTCCTAAATTTCGTATTTCTAGTGTCTGCGATTAAATGCATTATTCATGATATAAAAGTGATAAAGATATAAAAAGAACAACGTTTTGTCTACTAAGGTCTAGCCTTTCATAGAAGATGGAAGTGGTCTAAATTGCTACCATACATGGGGAGTAGGGAGGGCGAATCCCCGAAACTTTATGAAAAAATTGAAATTTTCGAAAACGGCCTCCCTCTTCCCACCTGTTTTATACAACGACCAGCAGCTATGGCATGTAAAATAGCTGAAAGCTTTCAAATCATGATTCAGGTTGTTTCAAGTCGATATCGCTAAACGCTGTACGTCACTTTATGTGAGACCGTGCAGAAGAGTACGAAATTGTTTTTTCAGGGGTACGGGGAGAAAGATGATTAGGTTGTGAGTGTGTGTGGGGGGGGGGTGAAGGGGTTGTGTGTGTGCGTGTGTGTAAAACGCTGCATAGAGGAGCGTGTGTCAGAATAAATCATATATCCTTCCAAGAAAAAAAGACAAACAACAGTCTCAGCCCCAATTTTACAATCGACGGCTAAGCTTCTGGTGAGGGCTATCTGAGGCCAAGTCATGTTTTGGCCAATCGGCGTACGCAGAATATTACTTGGCCTCAGCTTAGCTCTGACCAGAAGATTAGCCGTCGATTGTAAAACTGGGGGTCAATCGACTCAAAAAGCGCTGATTGTTTTGACTTACAGCTAAAATTGACGCAGTACGAATCTGGGAGTGTTATCAATAAAAGAACAGACAACGTCACAAGACCATTTGCCTTTGAACGGAGGGTCACTTCACGTCCTACAAGTATGAAGACAAAAATTTATGTGGTTCCTTACGTAAACAACACGTCAGTTTCAGGGTGAAGACAAAAGATTTGTTTCCATTTAACTCAACACGTGTGTCCGTTTAAAACTTGGCATTTAACTTTGTTTTCTTTCTTTTTTATCGAAGTTTCCGGTTGCTTTTAAGATATGTTATACTGTCGAGTACTATAAACGTCTGTACACATTATCTGAAAAAAGAAACAGAAAGTATGGTTACCAAAGGGGTGTCTGCGGAACACAAAGCAAGATCAAATATATTTGATTGCGGTATCGCGGAATTTAAAGCTTTTTCAAATAAATTTGATTATGGTAAAATAAAGGTCAGCATAATTAGCAAGTGCTAATTCAAAAACTAGGATCATCATGTTGATCGAGTCAACAAAAAATTGGTATTGTTATCATACATAGATTTTCTTTAGTATTGGTTTCGTTGGATGAAACACATATTTGTCGTAGGGATCATTTTATGCATGAAATGATGATTTTGATAAATCACTATCAGATTTGCCATATTTTCTACGGTCACAGATTGCCGCCAATCAGAAAGGGTAAACTTGTGTGTATTCTCTGGTGATACTGAAGAAAAGCCTGTAAAGCCCTCAGTCAAATTTATAAATAGATCCATTTTTTTCTACAGGCTTGATACTTGCAATTTGCTTCAAAATTATGTTTATGGTCTTGGACTAAAATATTGTAATAACGGGTGACTTAATAATTGAAATATCAAAATCAAAAGTTTACAGATTATGATCCAATGATGGTGGTGTAGATAGGGAAGTAAAAACCAGGCAAAAGTAGAAACATAAATAAATATAAATGAAAATAAGATAATCGAGTAAAAGAAAGAATACTAGAAATTTTGTCAGAATGTAGACACATTACACACAGCACGTATCTTTACGAATACAGAAAGTAATAATACGTAATGCAATATTTTAGAGTATTATGAATTAATCACAGTTTCAATT
>JAGDQP010017363.1:4303-38695 GCA_022664845.1 Lepisma saccharinum | reverse complement strand
AAGGAACTTGGCTCATCCGTCTCCCATTTCACACCTTTTTAGGGCTAAAGAACTTGGCTCCACTTTTTGCACCTCTGGTGTTTTTGTTCGGATCTATACTACACTGAAAACCTCCTGGCACAAAAAACACACAAAAACTTAACCAGAAATGAACTTTATATGAATGCATGTGAACTTTATCTAAACCTACTGTAAACCTAATTGTGAGTTTTTGGTGTGCTCCATGTGTATTTTTATTGGCTTTTTACCGTTAGTGCATATTTTGCACATATTAATTTCATATTTACTTAAGTCCACATTATCCAGAGCACGTTTTCAAATCACTTTTAGTACATTCACCACTATTAAGGGAACTATTTGTGCATGAACTGGGTATCAGCGCAACAAAAGTTCATATGTTTTGCAGTAAAAATGTGGTGTAGTTCATATTAATTTCACGAAAAGTTCATATATTATGCACTTAAAACGTGGTAAAACAGAAACATATTGTGAAAAATTCGCTGTACGTATTGTGCACTTTAAATATGCTTTGATTTTTAGTGTTAAAGGTAGTCCTGCAAGCAGTCGCCAAAAATCCAAACGTTCTTTCTTTCTTTTGTTAAATGACCGAAGCTTTTATAAGCCCCATTGATCGAAACGCATGTAGTAAATAGTAAGGCTTGTTTAAGTTTCATTAATTAATAAGTGATCCCGGCTTTTATAGCAATTCGGATCAAAACAGTGTTATATCAAAATATTTGTTATTTATAAGCATTATTCGTCAATGTGGGCATGTTTTTTCATCGATATTTGTCATTATTCTTGTTTAATAAGTAAGTTACTGATTAATTATCATGGCAACCATTCTCCAGCACAATCCGATTTTGCACATCACTATTCACAGCCCACATATGATAGCTAATGATAGACTAAACGTTGAATTTTGAAGTAAAAGTAAAAAAGGATGATATGTTGAATATTCACAAGGACTGACTATTAAAATTTCACTGAACTAGTAAAAAAATGGTTATTATTGTAAAAGTTAGACATGAGTTTCAGCGGCTTCTTTCCTTTAAGCCGCCATCTTGCCAACCCCCAAATCAAGACGTGTCCTTTTACCGCAACGTAAGAATAAGAATATCTTCCTTATTTCTTTATGTGCATTTTCCCTTCTTTAAAACTTTGACCATCGCTTCATTATTTCTCAATCAGTGTAATATGTCGCCTTAGACAAACGCCGTAAAGCGAAATCTATGCCATAGTTAAAAACACTTCACAATAACGTCCTATTAAAGAAATTAAATGTTAGCTGAAATATTGTTTAAAATTCAATCAGTTTTCAACATTCTAATGAGAACATGAGAAACGTACTTAATTTTATTCTACTTGCTTTTAAGCACAATTTTTATGCAATTAACTTGGGAAGATAATCTAGGGCACAGTTCAATATAATACTGTAGTTAAAACGCGTATTATTAACGTACTATCAACGAAATAATATTTTGGTTGGAATTTAGATTGAAATTCAATGTGTTTACAACATGCAAAAGAGGACACAAGGTAATAATTAATGGCATTCAATTAGCTTCTAATTACAAATTTTATTATTTTAAATTAGAAAGAATTCCATGAAACGAAATCTATACCATAGTTGAAAGTAACAGTTGAATCCATGTTGAATTAACATCTTATCAACAATATCAAGTCTTTGTTGAAATATGATTTAAAATTAAACGTACCTTTTTCAATCGATAACGGTTAATCAACGAAATAAACCAAAATCAACGTTCAAAACATGTTTCTGTGCTACTGGGGGTGTTAAGTTTTATTTTAATTTTAAAAAATCAGAATATATAAATATCTTAAGCGAACAGGAGAAAAGACAGAGCGTCACAAAGTGACATCACTTCGTCACGAATTATTAAGTGGTTTAACTTGTAAATATAGCTTTATTTTTGTTCATTTTGATAGAAATAAACTAAATGACCTGTACAAATTTTAGATATCACTAAAATATAACGCGTGGTACAGATTCCCCCTGGCCGAGAAACTTCTTGAGCAATGAATGAGGAAGTAGCGGTTAGGTTTCTATTTTAAATACTATTCATTCCTCTGATGAGAAGAGATGGAAACAATTAGTTCCGAGCACGTAGCTACGAATCTTCACTTCGATTCGTGGTCTGTTGTGGATCTGCTTGGAATTCGACGGTTTCAACTTGTGACGAACATCTTCGCGGCTTCCTCCTGCGTGTGTGTGAATGACGAAAAGCTGTCTTTTCGTACGAGCTAAATTGACTTGTGTTGGAATAGGAAGAGTTCAAATAGTATTATTTTTGCATTTAAATAATTTTTTAGAAGAAAACGGAGTCGGAATAAATTACGAAATAATTAAAATCATTCTTTCTAAGAAACTTGCACGTGAGTAGTTTTATGAATGGCTCTTTTGATCTTTGAAAGATAGCGAATGCTCAACTTCAGGTAAGAGTTATAGGAATTAGTAAGTTAATAATTCCTTTAATTCAATCAGGAAATAAAATTGTGAAAAATATTATATATTATAAGAATGCCTGGTGTATTAAATAAGGTATTATATATTCTCAATGCCTGACAAAGTATGAAGAAAGAAACGAAACTAACCTAACTTTAACTTACCTAATCGCATGCTCTTTCGATACTCTCCCGAGATATCACTATGTTCAGTACATTATCTGATTTTGAAGGGCTAGAGACCTTAAGCGTAATTAAAGATTACGTACTTAAACTAACTTAAGCTAATTGAACATAACCTAACCTAACTTTCACCTTGTGAACGATTAGGGGAGTATCAGCCGCCTAATCTATCCTAACGTAGAATAGAAAGATTCCACATTTTATACTACTGTAGTTTGCCTAAGAACATCAAACATTGTATGGAATGCCTGGTTTACCACATTGCTTGTATAATACAAAACACGACTAAACTTAAGCGAAATATTTCCAGAATTTATTAAATAAAAAAAAAACCACCTGTCACGCTCATTGTTCGCAGCATTTTTCATTAACTTATTTTATTTATGGGCTTTAGACATCATAGGATCAGGCCGGGATAGGCTATGGAGCGGATGTTGGAAAATCGACCAGGACTTAGTTATTAGGTACCATTTTGACATTTGCCTGGTGTGACAGGAAAAACCTGGAAACACCTGTGAGGAACGGTGTCCGTTGGTATCGTTCCCAGGACTTTCTGATTGCTAAGCCTACCAACTAAGCTACTACCGCCCCTTAGCACATACTATATAAAATGATGTTACTTCCCGATAACGATACAATGAAAAATATAATATACAACTGAAAATGACTACCACTTGTGATTATAAAAACCCATGACATGTAACATTTTAACAGTTTTCACGCACTACGTAACTCTGCAATGCACAATGTAACTCTGCAACGCTTACCTGGAGTGATGAATAAAACGTAAAAAGCAAAACGATTAAATTAGTCCTCTTGTTTGATTAAACACAACAAACTTAATGATATAAATTGCGCGCGTAATTGACAGCTGATTCCCATCAGCTGTTTCACACTTTCACAGCTTTCTCGCCTGTGACGTAATATGCGCACTTGGACAGATTTCGTGAGTACCCCCTGGTTTAAAAGCGATCTGACGTTGCATGGTAAGGCAGTTACAAACATGGCCGCCTAGGTGGCAGCACTAAGACTCTAAGGAGGCGTAAAAACAAGTAAGAAACTGACAACGCAACAAGAGTGTCTTTAAATAATTACATTTAAACAGGAATATTGTTACGCTACGAACCTACGTGTCCACACACTGAATCCTTGAGAGACTCCAATCGTGGAGGTATTTAACTCCCATCGGGCAGTGCGCCCACACAATAGACTATCACAGCGAGAAGAACACAATAGCATAAAAAACCGTAACAAATGCGATAAAAAGTAGAAGCAAAATGTAACGATTCATAATCCTTTATATATTGAAAGTCATTGTTTACCGGGCCCTACAAACTTAGACCCACTATATTTTTTTGTTCTACATGGTAGCTTATATATGATATCATAGTTGAAGAGACGGACTTTGCTATCCGCCAGTACTCCCTTCCGAGATACAGTGATCCAAAGCAAGCAACAGTATTTGAGCGTAAGAATTAACTAACGCCCATTATTTTGCTCTCAATATCGTAATATTTCATTTAAGTGAGTTGTTATAAGCAGTTTAGTGCTTTACTAACGTGATTCTAATGAAAGTTCATCTTTAATAGAGTTGCAATGGAAAAAACCTTACGAAAATAGACATTTTCCACATATGAAAGGAAAAATGTGGTAGTGATTTATCCATGAAATGTTAGCACGTGACTAAGTGTCATACCCAGACAGTTTGTTGTGGAGAAACTATCCGAAGATACCAGAAATCATGTATAACACGAAATATATCGCGTTTGCATAAAAAATAAGGAGCACTTGAAAAACTTAATCGTGTACTCAAACATGTCGACTGCCAGGACAAAATTAGTAAGGCAGCCCCAAAGAGATTAACATTTTCCAACTTGTAAAGGTGAAAATAGCTAATATATCATACCACAATTATGCTTTACCCACGCTTCACGAAAGGTAAGCATACACAACCAATTCAGAGAAAAGTTCGGTTTACTTATTGACCAAGTGGTACTAGGAGGAAGCGGAACGACAAATGATGGCAACACAATTCGACGGTTTTACAAAGAATCTGCAAAAGTTGCTGGTCTTAATGAGGAACTTCGTCTATCAGCAGTTACTGTACAGGACTGGTCTTTTGGGTTTGACGTAGATGCTACATTCGATAAGTACGTGAATGAACCACAAAATTCTTTGTCGAGATGTGTCCTTGGTTCTGCATGCGTGCATTGCAATCCATGAATCTACCATTATGTCAAACGCACTTCTTTCGATAGGTTAATTACCGGAAGGGCCCAGGAAATGTAAAAAAAAAAAAAAAGACTTGATGTGTTTCAGGCGAACTCATTCCATAAAATATTATAGATCCTCCTCAAATGAAGACACTGTCTATTTTCTATTAGTTTCCCTCATCCGTTTATATCAATTCTCATTCCTCCACCTCACAGAACACAAAAGCGCTTTCTCCCTTATGTATTGCGTTTCATCAAATGTTCTGAAGTGTCAGACAGTGATTCATTTTTAGATATTAGAAGATCAGGCGACAGTGAAAGCGATAGTGATTTCTAAACGATGCTTATATGCTATCAACAACTTATATTATTACAACGACTATGTCACTAGTTACCGTTCATTATTTTGATTCATCACCAAAACATCATAAACAGTATTTCACACGTTATAACTGTTTTCTTAATTTTGGCCACGTTTTTGAGGATTCTGTCCCACTGTGAAATGTAAAGAACTTTCCCTCTTTTCACCTTTTACCACAAACACATTACATTTATGTTCATCATTCTATGTAAGATGATTTCTAAAATCTCTCAGTTCTTTTGATATTTCGTAATTGTGAATTTAAAAAATACTAAATGGATACAAAAAAACACAACCAGCGCCCCTGCACTTGGGCTGAAATACGTTGATTACGCTTTCCTTTCTATATTCTAGAATTCGTTTGAAACGGAACGCTCATATTTGAGTTAAATTCCAGATTAAAACTGTCGGGAAAACACGTTGATAAACGCTGAATACGTAATTTTAATGTTTTATATGTACGTAAATGTTCGCCAGTACAATGGTTTACTCGACGTCAAGAAATAGACGATGAACAAACGTATTTTGAAAATGTTTTTTAACGTTGTATTTGCTCACCTGTTCAACGGCTCAAAACCATATTTTTTTCATTTCACCAAAAGAGATAATTGACTCTCCTGACAGAGAGTTACTGACCATAAATGCTGTCTTCGTGCATTTCTTTTACGTTGATATATTATTTTTGTTTGTAAATTTTCTACCTGTCAGCAGTGGGGTTCGAAGCTGGACCTTTCCGCATTTGTCGGTTGTAGCTCGTCACTCTAACCACTCGGCTACGAAGGATCATCATAGTGATTAATATTTTACTATTCCTTTTATGTTACGAAGACTTCATCTAAAGTAAAAGGCATATGTATAGGCTGGAATTCGACGCAGATTGTTGATTGTATCTTGTATTACAGCTGTGGAAGCGGCTTCGTTGATTTTCTCTCCTATCCCGGCCCGTCTTTTTGATTTCTCTCCCACCTTTTAACCGTTATTAAACGTCAGATAAACCGTTGAACAGGGGGGCGTATACGTTACACTAACCCCGAAAGTAATGCAATAAGTTGCCAGTTTTCTTATGGGCCGGAAAGAGAGAGAAAAATCAACAAAGCAGCTTCAACAGCTGTAATACAACATACAATCAGCAATCCTACTATACAGGGTAAGTCAAAATGATGTACCCGATTTCAAAAATTTATTTTGTGAAATATAATGAACATATCTGAATGTAATACATGTGGTAAGAAGGGTAACTCTCAAAGTTTTTTTCAGTCACATCACAAGTGCTCTATGTGAGCACCTCGCGTAACACGACACACATCAAGCCGATAGTCTATCTCCTGCCAAACCTTGTGTAGTGTGTCACGGTCAATCTCTGCAATGGCTGCTGTGATGCGAGCGCGAAGGTCACCCAATGTTGTTGGAAGTGGTGGTACGTAAACACGATCCTTTATGAAACCCCACAAAAAGAAATCACAGGGGTCAGATCGGGGGAACGAGGTGGCCAACGAATGAGAACTCGATCCTCCTGAGATGCACGGCCTATCCAGCGCTGTGGCAATGCCTCATTGAGATGATCCCGAACGCTGCCATGGTAAGGCGGAGGGGCACCATCCAATTGAAGAATGAAATCTGCACAATCCTCTTCGAGCTGTGGAAGGAGCCTTTGTTGCAGCATATCACGAAAAACATGTCCTGTCACAGTAGGTTCAAGGAAGAAAAAGGGCCCATAAATCTTTTTAGGGGAAATGGCACAAAACACATTCACCTTGAGTGAATCGCGTTGGTGTTCCACAACTGCGTGGGGATTATCAGTTCCCCAGATCCTTACGTTGTGTCTATTCACATTCCCAGAAAGGTGAAACACCGCTTCATCACTGTAACGTAACCTTTCGGCGAACCCATCCTCTTCCATTAACGTGAGAAAATCAGCACAGAAAGACGCTCGAGCAGCATAATCAGTGTCTCTTAAGGCTTGTAGCAGTTGCAAGCGATAGGATTTCATTTGTTAACGTTTCCGCAGAATTCGCCATAGAGTTTTCTGTGGCATTTCAAGTTCCCTCGCTGCTCGGTAGGTAGACTTCTGTTAACTCCGCACAAAACTGGCGCGAACACGTTCCACTGTCTCTTCCTCAGCTGAAGGACGGCCAGTTGATTTTCGCTTACAGATGCAGCCCGTATCTCTGAATTTTTCATACCACGTACGAATGGTTTCTCCAGTAGGTGGGTCTCTGCCATACTTGGTACGGAAATGCCGTTGAACACTCATCACAGAGTTGTTTACATGGTAATCCAGCACACAGAACGATTTCTGCTCTCCAGTCAGCGCCATTTTCGTTAACTGCTTCCAGCGCCGCGTAGCGGTAGACAATGCAACCACGCAAACTAAACTCAACTAAACTTTGAACTTTTGCATTTCCTTGCGCGTAGCTCACTTTAAGATATGTTCATTATATTTCACAAAATAAATTTATGAAATCGGGTCCATCATTTTGACTTACCCTGTATAATTCCTACCTACATATGCCTTTTACTTCAGATAAAGTCTTCGTAACAAAAGGAATCGTAAAATATTAATCACTATGAAGATCCTCTTCGTAGCCGAGTGGTTAAAGTGACGAGTTACAAATCACGAATGCGGAAAATTCCAACTTCGATTCCTCACTGGAGAGAAATGGAAAATTTACAAATAATATCAGCGTAAAATAAATGGACGAAGACAGCAACTATGGTCAGTAACTCTCCGTCAAGAGGATCAATTATCTCTTTTGGCCAAATTAACCGTTGAGCCGTTGAACAAGTGGGCAAATACAACGTTTAAAATTTTTTTGCACAGTATGTTCATCGTCTACTTCTTGACGATTAAAACTACGCTGATTCAAACCGTCGAATAAACCGTTGAACAGTCAAACATTTAGGTACATATACAACGTTAAGATTACGTAGCGGGGCTACCGTTGTATCCACCGTTTCACAACGTTTGTATATTACTGGAGAACCTCTTCCCGACCACCACGAAGTGGGTGGGAGCCGCTCTTTTCCCGACCATCAGGAAATGGACGGAAAGCCACCCTTTTTTCGACCATAAGAAAATAGACGGGGGCAGCTCTTTTTGTATGGAAGAAATGGACACGGCCCCGCTATTTTCTCGACCATGAAGAACTTGGCGGGCCTGCAGGATTTCACTCCTTGTCAACTAGTTTAGGACCGACGACGCACAGTGGTTCCGATCACACATCTAGCGGGACAAAAAGTGGAAATACATGATTAACCAAACTACAGAAATACTGTCTTGGTATAATCCTATAGAGGTATGTAGCTGCGACCCACAATATAGTTCCCGAAACAAACACATTGGTGCTCGTGAGAGCATTGAGAAGTCATGTGTAGATCACAGTCACTCGGAGCGCGTGATAATCGCTGAGCAGGTGCTCGCTAAACATGATCCGTGAACACGTAAGACACTCACGAGTCGAATTGGGTCTTTGCCAAATGAAACTACAGACATCGTCGTCGTACCGTGAACGTTTGTAAACGTGTGCTTTGGGTTGTTTAGTGTGTATGTGCATTCATCGCAAGAGACGTGGTACGTGCAAATTGGTGATGGTCGCAGTAAAGTAGAGACCGGCAAAAGCAAAGGCCCTACAAGGCCACGGTGAAATGATATTCAGTGTGGACATGAACTCTTTGGGTACAGAACTAAAGGACTTTTGTAACCAACTATAACCAACTTCGGTTTATATTAATAAGTTGGTGATGGCGGACGGAATTCCAAGACGAGAGTTGTTCGATGTGTGGCGGAATGAAGAGGGCTCATCAAAGAGATTACCCTGTGTATGTGAGTATATACTGACTAAGTATGGTATGCAAACGTGTGAGGACCATATTCGTGTGCAAGTGCAGAATAAAAGTGCTGAGTTTTGTAAGAAACAAATTAAAGTGGGTAAAGTGTCATTATGTACGGAAATAATTTCTGCAACAAAACAGTAAGTGGCTGAATGTGTAAATGACTTTTGTGGAATCAGAAAGTATGGAAGGACAACAAAACATACGAGGTCGGCCACGAAAAGTGTTCGATGAGAGTACAGAGAAATGTAGAAAACGAAAAGTGAAACATTTGGTAGAAACACACACAGTTGGTGAGATTGTTCTTGCCGCGGAAATGAGTCTACGCTCAACAGGTAGGCGTGATGCTGCACAAATAGTGAAGCAAGTATCAAGTTGTTCCCCAGAGACAGCGACGAAAATGAAAAAGGCGTATTGGTCTCGTCCAAACAATGCACCAATTAAAATGGCATGTGACGGCGCATTAGCGTTTTATGTGGATAAAAAAATTACAAAAGACCAGTGCATCTCTATGTGCCAAATAAGTATCGCTCATAATGCTGATATCTTCCCCAATTATCATATGCTTCTAGAGGCAAAAAAGCATTGCTATCCGGAGAATATTACGATCACCGACTATTCTGCAGAAGTACACCTACAGTCGCTGCTTGATCATACTGTACATCGTGTAGTGTCAGTGCAACAGAAGGTGTTTCAGCACGTACGTGTAGGCTTAGATACACTTTCAAGTGTTACTCTGGTAGTGAAATGGGGCTGTGATGGTGATCGCTTGGATATTCAATCGTGGCAAATACGGAAGGAAAACAAATCGCACGTTGACGACAGAAAATTATGCATCCAACAGCACTTCCGCAACGAAATGGAACTTCTTGTCGATGTACCAAAACCAGATTTTTGTAGGACCAATTATGAAAATAGTGCGCGGAGGTTCTTCGCGGATCCAGCTTTAGCGTCTGCTATTACTGGCGTAGATGAAGAGCTGATTCGGCGCTTTGGAATCATTCTGAAAGCAATTGCATGTGGGTATAGCATTAACGTTGATGCGTTTGAAAAATACTGTTCCGACACAGCAGACTTATACGTCCAGAAGTATTTGTGGTATTATATGCCACAAAGCGTACATAAGATACTTATTCATGGTGTACAGTTGATAACAGAAGCCGTACTTCCTATTGGAATGATGTCGGAGGAAGCGCAAGAAGCCCGGAATAAGGACTATAAATATTTAAGTGAGGATCATAGTGTAACTTTTCTAGGTGTGATACAATGACGGACGTGATACACACACTCTTAGTTTCTTCGGACCCGATTGACAGCAGTCTTCCAATGAAATGTGTGAAGAGGCGTACCAGTATACCTCCTGCGGTACTGCAACTACTTCAAGATCCAGGATGACCCCAATACTTCTGATGACGCTGTTGTTGATGAAGATACTGTACAGTGAACAACATTCATCTGCCTGTAGTCTATTTCCATTTGGTATCTATGTTTGTGTCTTTCATATGATTTTCAGGTTGTTTGTGTCTGTTATTTTCTACGTAGAGTCAGTTCATAGACTTTCACTTGTTTGTAACCGATTTCAACACTATATGCAACTATCAGGTGGTTCTTCTCTATTGTTCACGTACTGCAAACATCAGTACCCACTATGCAAGTTGTGTAGTCGATGCACACTTATTTGTCAATATATTCTATAGGTAACAGGGTTTGCATTTTTGGTTCATTCCAGAGCACCTTTCTGATACTCCAACACCATCCGGGTTTGTCTCACGGGAATGCTTTTTGTCACTTCTGTATGCCGTTTCCTGACAATATATTGCACTGCGTTCCTGTTCTTAATTTTGTCCCGCTAGATTTGTGGTCGGAACCACTGTGCGACGGGCTGAAAATACAACGACGATCAAACGCCGCTTATCGTTGGGCGCCAACCTTCTCCCAACAATTTCCCACTAATTGTCTGGGTACCATCTATTCCCAACGGTGAGTCGACCCAAATCTCCGAATTTTTGCCGCCATGGTCCGCATTTGACTTGCTTGGATCATTAATTTATTGCATTTTCAAATATTTATAATTAATCGACGTGATTTGTATTATTATTGTAAATCTAATAATAAAAAATGGTACAAAGGCCAGGCGTGAAGGGAATTATAAAGGAGAGAAGTTGCAAGATAAAGTTAAATGAAGATCTCACTTGTCGAAACTAACCTACGCCGCCCTAGCGTCCATTAAAATTCATTTGAATCTCAAGTTCGAGTTTTGAAAAATAATGCATTATTACCAACAGCTATAAGTAACTTAATTCTGCATATAAACTTTACAATACATCTCACCTTTCATTGTACAGGTCAGTCTCACGTCGAGTAACGGTTGGACATAAAAAAATATGGATTTTTGATTAGTGTTTAATACATGATTCCATAATAAACAGTTATTATCCAGGTACCTACCTGAAAGAGAAACGACCAATCAGAAGTAGATAAATTAAAAGCCACGTAAGCACTTTCGGTGTGAAAAACACAAAAAGAAACGAAAATAACACAATCTTCGAAGATCATCTAACTCAAAAACGTGACAATAATCTTTTATCATAACGATATATCCTAAGGTATATCCTAAAATTACATCTAAAGGTGACTTTAGACGATACAATGGCCTATTTGTCAACTGTATTTGTGTCCAATATTTTTTATACACGTGATGTTTCTGGACTGGATGAATCAAACTCGCTTGTAGATGGAATCGGTTCGGATTCTGATTCCGTCACAGGCTTGTCCTCTATATCACCACTCTCCGAATCACTGTCAATATCTTATGTATCACATACTGCAACCGAAATATCACTTCTGTATATTGTTCGTTAATTAGGCCTATCAGTTCACTCGCAAACGATTTATTTTCAATTCCGTCTTCAATAATATCACCATAAGTCTTTCTTTTTGTTTCAAATTAACATGAGCAGGCTTGATTGACTTTATGTTGACCAGTTCTCCAACTCGGTTAAATGCTGAAGTTTCAAACAACAGAACGGACACAATTTGGACATTAACGGGAAAGTACGTTTAAAGAACACTGCTCTTGTATGCAGCACATCGATCATTTGCAATAGCAAGAAGCAACTCATTGGTTCTAGTCTAATGTGTGCATCAGATACACTGTATAAACAACAATAAATAATAAAGGAGAGGAGATTTTGTAGGGAAAGCGGGCGGCAGGCGAATCATATATCTCATACCAGGTACTGTTCACGTAGCGCGATACAGGAATAGGTTGATTCAAATGTTTGACCTCTGATATCTTGTCAGATGCCAGAAACCTACTCAACTCATTATTACCACGTATTCTTATCTACCAGCACTGACTTATATACATATTTTCAGAACAATCGAGCGCTCCAAATTGGAGATGGTACCTTGTTAGCAAATTTTAAGACTATGTTCAATAGCAAAAATCAAATAAATTTCGGTTCCCTGTTAGTTTACAATTAAAAATACGAATCCTTAATGTGTTTTTTTAAATTTTATCTGACATATCATTCTTACCTCTATCTTCTTACGGCATTACATTCCAATTGCCAAAACGAAATAAACACAGCATTTTCTTCTTCTGTTTCACCTCCTTCCGTGTAAGATTTAAGTTATTAGCACTTTTGATTTGTAGTGATTGTTGTACCTGTAATCGTATTTAGTACTAAATAAAGAGTTGCTTACACTTATCAAATCTACAGAAATTATTGTTGCCTGAGATGAAATTCGCTTCCTATATTTGTTGAATTACAATCTGACTAACCTCCTTCAAGAAATTTGGAATGCCTTCATCACCTCGATCTTAGCACTCGTTTAGCCTCACGATGTCGAATCCAAGTACACAAAATACTAGAATTCAAATTCATAGTCGTTATCTCACCACTGTCGAGTGTAGTTCCCAATTTATATTACGTAAAGTAGCTGTCATCTCAAGTTTAAACTTTAAACAACTACAGTTGACGACTTAATGCCCTTCAGTCATGGCGCAGGTTAGAGCTCTTAACATATTCCTTTGACCTGAACGTTTCTTCTTAACTTTTCCACTAGGCCTTCTGTGTTTACTTGTCCATCTCATGTGCTACCATCTTTATTTTTGCCATTATTTGTAAGCAGTGCGGTATTAATTTTTACTTCCTTATGAAAATCTCTTCGTGAAACATTTGTAGTCGTTTTCGGTAGCAACGGTCTACTTTACACAGCAAAGTTTTTAGTTCTACGTGTAACCCTCCTCCTTTCTCATCCGGGCTTGGGACCGGCCATGGCGGAGTTACTACCTACATCTACTACTAAATAAGAACCTGGCTTTGGACTGTCTATTGTTTTAATACTCTAATTGAGAAATCTAGAACAATTTTAAAAGCAGCGAAACAATAAAATCACATCGTACGATACGTTGAGTGATGGCCAAGCATTGGGACTACAAGCAACAACGGAACAGTTTGTAAATATAGCTATCTCCTATTAATTTACACTTTCTATTCTGCAAATTCTTCTATTATTTACTATCCTCTATTATCTTACAAAATACTTTTTGTTGCAAGATCATACAATTACTTGAAGTAAATTTTACTACGAAGCAATGAAGTTTACTTTACACAAACGCGTAGAAAAGTTTTAATATTTTGAAGTCAGACTCCATTCTTAGTTTTGGAAGAGATGGTCATTGGTTCAACAGTAAACGACGTATCAATACTTACCCTCTGTTTTCTGTTTAACATATGACTAATTTTGTTTACATACTCTAATACTGTAAATGTAATTATAACTCCGAAATAAAGTGAATATTCACACCTATGCAGGTTGGTTAAAATAATTCATCTGTGAGAATAAAATACAAAGATGGGAAACAGGCTGACTTAAAGTATGTTTTCTTTTCTTTGTTTGTGATTGAACAATGGTGCGTTAAATAAAAATATAATATAAATTAAAATTATAACGAAATCCTCCTATAATTAAACATTGATATTAACCATTTTATACCTTTAAGTTCATCCAGTAACATCACTTCTTCCTTTCATTTTTGTGATATTTGACACATCCTTCCGTATTTTTCTTTCCTTCTTTTTTCATTTACTTTTCCTCAAATGTGCATTCTCAATTTCTTTATAGTATCAATGCTCATATCCTTATTAGTTGAATTTTTTGTATTTGTAGTCTGTCTGTCTGGTTAAGTTTGCCAATCTGAAATGAGAGAAAAGAAAAAAACACAAATAAACAAAAGTCAACCATTTTTCACACCTATGCTGATTTTTGTGAAAGAATACTTACAGACTAATTATCAGATAAGGAATGGCTTAGTCTATGCCTAACGGCGATACCGGGACAGTAGCCTGTTCGGGTCCGCAATGCTTGTTAGTTCTTCCCAACAAGCACTGAGAATCAGAACGTAGTTCTTATAACTAATTAAAACTACAGTACTTATAACTATTGCCGAGGATGGTTCCGAACTTCTCCATCCTTACTCGTTACAAATAAGGATTTAGAAATGAACTCTTAACCTATCTACTGTAAGGGAAGACCTTACAGTATTGGTGGATATCCAACCATCCCTCGACCTCTTCCAGGGTGGTTACCCTAATAGCTTCTAATCGGAGGCCGATCCTAATCTATAAGCCCTTCCTTCAAAAAAGTACTTACTTGAGTGTACTTACAGTTCTACAGTCCTCAGTGTCCTCTTCTTTATTAATAACCTGCAAGGAAAAGTAGGGTACTTACATGTTTACTCTCCCTGCATCGATGTCCTCTCTGTGTAACGTAGTCCTTCCAGTAGCGTCCTCTTCGCCTGTGGATGATTAATTGACCTACCTGTTTTGCTGAAAAAGAAAATAGATTAGATTTCTTTACTTTCTACGCATACCTGGTAGGTACTTACGTTTCTTAAACTTCCTTTCTTATATCCTCTTGCTGATTTATATGGTAGCTCCTAGTCTAGTTCCTTGTCAGTCGTACATTCTCTCCTCCGTATGTCTCTCTTTTTGGACTCTACTAGGAACCTTTCCTTTCTTTTCGTTATTTCATAATATCTCAATATCTCTAGAAAACCATTTTATTGTTTCACTTAAACTTTTGTCTGAAAGGGAAAAAGGTTGATTATGGTTCCTTACTTGCTAAACATACCTGCTGTCTACTTTGCCTTTTGTTACCTTTTGTTCCCTTGTTTCCTCGGTTATAGCAAGTAGATCTCGTTCTTGTTCCTTGTGTAATATTTGCCTTTCTTTTCTCCTTTTAACATCTGCAATTTTTTAGTAATTTATCTTTATATTTCCATAATATCTCGTGTCTGTAGAGAAACTATTTTTTCGCACTTACTCATTTAGCTGAAAGAGAAACTGGATTATGTTTCCTTACATCTAATCATACATGGTTTGTACTTACATATATTATATTTATCCTCTTGTAGTTTGCTGCAATAGCTCGTAGGTCACGCCCTTGTGTTAGTCTATGCACCTCATCCAGCTCCGTTTTCTTCTTCTTTCGAACTCTCCTAGATCCTTATCCTTCATCTTTATCCTTCCATATTATCTTATGACCAGTGGAGATATTTTATTTTTTCTTCTGCTTATTCGCTTGACTGAAAGGAAAAAATAGTTTGGTTATGTTCCTTACATGCTAAAAATACCTGGCTTCTACTTACGATTCTTACATTTTCCTTCTTTTATGCCATCTGCTCTTTCTCTGTAGCAGCTCCTACTCTTTGTCCATTGTTTAGTCTCTTTCCTCTCTTCCTCCTTTGGTCTCTGCAATCTGTTTGTCCTTTCTCTTTATCCTTTCATGG
This sequence comes from Lepisma saccharinum, assembly GCA_022664845.1. Classification (NCBI taxonomy): domain Eukaryota; kingdom Metazoa; phylum Arthropoda; class Insecta; order Zygentoma; family Lepismatidae; genus Lepisma; species Lepisma saccharinum. The sequence continues at coordinate 22,842 of JAGDQP010017363.1, read as the reverse complement.
CATGTTATCCTCTGTAGATAAACTTTATTGTTTCGTACTTACCCACTTAGCTGAACGAGAAAGTGAATTATGTGATCTTACATCTAATCATAATTGGTTTGTACTTACATAAATTACATATGCTTGTCATATCCTCTTGTAGTTTGCTGTAGAAGCTAATAGTTCTTGTCCTTGTTCCTAGTTTACGCTCCTATTCAAGCTCTTCTTTTGGCCCCTCCTAAATCCTTATCCTTATTCTTCTATAGTATCTCATCACTTGAGGAGAAACTTTTTTCTTTTCTTGTTCTTACCCGCTTCTCTGAAAGGGAAAATAGGTTATGTTTTCTTACTTGCTAAACATACCTTGTGTGTACTTACACATTCCTTAAGTTGTTTTGTCAATTGTCCTCTTGTTGTTTTTGCTGAGCCATATCATAGTTCTGGTTCTTCTTGTCCGTCGTATATTCTTTCCTTTTCCTCCCCTTTTTGGTCTCTGGCAGGTTCTTATTTTTCTTTAGTATCTCATCATCTATGGAGAAACTTGAGTTTTCGTACTTACACGATTGGCAGAAAAGAAAAACAGGTTAGGATTTCTTACATCTAAGCATACCTGGCATGTTCTTAATTTTATTATACTTGTTCCTGTTTTCTATTTTTTCTCTTCTGCTATAATTGTTATTCCTTGTCCTTATTTGTTCTTTGTGTATTGGTGATAGCTGTTTTGCTTCTGTTCTAAATTCAACCTCAAATCTGGAACAATATCAGCGGGTAAGAGGTAGTTTTTCATGTAAAATTCTACGGATACCACTCCTCATCTGAAAGAATAAGAAATATTTTTATTCATCTTGGTCATTAGTTACTTCTAATAGTGTTAACTTATCATTGAATGAGAATAAGTTTTGTATGAGGTTACAATATTTTATTCTATCCAGATCATCCAACAAGCAGTAATATTTAAAAATTGAGAATAAATAGGCAGAGTGGATACTTTTGACTTTAATTTAGGTATCGCTGTTAGGATGTGTCTGATGGTATAAGTAATAAGAATAACATTTCTATTACGAGATTCCGAGCATTTCATTATTTTAGTTGTTAAGAAACTCCATACAAGACCTAAGGTTTCTATGATTCTTGCTTCAACATATTGACTCACATGAAATATCTTTATATTATAGCATTTAGTTAAAAACTTAAAGTAAAATTTACCCGATGAAGATAGACAAAATTTTGTAAGTCTGCTTATGGATAAAAGTAAAAAGAAATCAAAGAATTCATGAAATAATTGGTTCTCCTAATTGTTCTAGTCTGAACCATCTATTCAACAGACATTTTAGTACAGTCAAATGGGGTGACCTTTACCAGTTGGGTGGCTTTGAACACATTTTGAAGTTTTTGTTCATTTCAAAATATCTTCATGAAACACATACATTTTGAAAGTTAACAAAATCAAAATGTTATGTGTTCGTAAGGACATTAGTTACCTGGGAACTGTATTGGAATCAGATACCCATGCCTTGCAAGATAACTACTAATGTATAAGTCCTAAAATCAGTACTAAATGAACCCACGGGAACTTTCAGTGCTGCAGGAGACTGTAACTAGTACAGATTAGGATTGGATCTGTGAAGGTTGTTGGATCTTTCTGTAGAGGTTGTTTTTTTACTGTATATATTAGCAGAAAAAAAATGTTTTTGTTACGACAGGTTCTAGTGGTGTGACTTTGAACACTGCATTTTCATTTAGAAACGACTATTGTAGATCCAGGAAAGAGCATTGGTGTTGATATCTCACCGAGACAGACAAATTAAGAGATTCATGATGACCCTAGGCCAACACGATCACGTCTGTCCAAGACAACACGGCCGGTCTAGTCAGAGAAAAAATAAATCGGAGCAGTCGTAGTATTCCTGAAAAGGATAATTGCTCCGTATGAACATCATTTTCAAAAGAAACAATGGAATAGCTTCTGGGGGAAGTTAAATTAGGAAAGGAAACTGACCACGAAAAGGAAATCACCCAAAATGATTTTTGGTAAGTGAGATTTGCGACGAAGACAGCAAAATATTTTTGAACCACGTGAGACAGAAATGTTGAAGGGTTGCAAGTTAAATTAATGCGTGATGAGATAAGAAAAGGACATTCTATTGGCCAAACAATGAAGACATTTCAGCTATTGAAATGTACGATGTAGAGAAACAGTTAGAACAACATATCTTGGACAGACATGATTGTGTTTTCTTCAACATTTCATTTGTGAGATGCCCAGCATATTGTACAAAATTTATTCTTGTTCTTACATTTAGAATTTGAGTTAATTGTAGTTAGTCTTCCGTAGTTCATCTCTACTTCCGTTACTATTTTCACTACACAGAACATGCAAAGTAATTTAGTCAATTAAAATGCTTTTTTCAACAAATAACTTGCCGTGTTCTGAGTTGGCTAAAATATGGTTCTTTCATACATATTAGAATAACTTTATTGTCATACTAAAAGCCAATAAGGAAACCCCGAGTGAAATAAAGAATCCTTATTGCAGAGATATTTAATATTTCCTGTAACCACGCCTAAAATTTGATTGCCTTCAAAGTTTACATTTTAATTGTAAGCATCCTACGTTTATAGTCATGTAACTGCAACCAAATGACCAGATAAAGTCTAAAATTTGGTATTCTTAGCAACACTCAAACATGACATCAGCCAAATTTTATCAAAATGTGAGATGGTGGGTTACGTTTTTAATTTTCTTCTGAGGGATTTGCCCTGGAAGATTAAAATCAAGATACAGTTTCCTTTTCTGCACCCTTTACGAAAATTCCAACAACTTTTGTTTATAAACCCTTATCTTAAAACTGAGTACCGTACATATTTTTAAAATTAGCGAATTGAATCTCATATGAAATACCTTGCATTTAGTTTAAAATATTGGACAATGTCATTTCACGAGTTAATTGATGAAAAAGAGCAACTTTATAGACAAACTTTTAGAACAATTGTCCAGTTGTTTTTACATTATTCAAACATGATTTTTGAATTTTAGTACGTTTATTCTGAACAATGAGTTGTTTGTATGTATCATGGAAGAAATCAAAATAATTAGAATTCGAGTTTATAATGAAGAGAACTGGAAGAAGTTAGAGTGATGTAGTGTACAAGTTCACTGCCTGAGGCTCAGCTGAAGAGAGTTCAACGAACAATTGAAAGCTACTGAATTATGCCAACTTGATGGTAATTCCCTGGCCTATAATAGAAGCTTCACTACTTCCTTTCCCCTCTTCTCTTATTCTAGATGTTGTACTCACTGAGTGACATCAACTCTCACGTAGGATATTGATGTAGATGTAGATATTGACGTATTAAACTTTAATCAGTTACTAATTTCACTTTTTTAATTAGCACTTTAAAATGACGGATGGAAAAGTGCAGTGATCTTTCTTGTATTTTTTAATTTATATTCATAATATAAATGTCAGAGAAACTATGAGTGAAAGATCTATTATCATTAATTTCAAGGAATCATCGTAACTGCTAGCAAGAACACATGGTTTCCTTGGGCTTTAATGACATTTAAAGATTAACAGAGCTACTAAATCCCTTATCTAAACTGGATGATTATACTCATTTGAGAAATGTAGTGTATTTTGTAGTTTCGAATCATGATTTAGTTCAGTTCCATATTTTCAAATTAGTGCTACAAGCCACGAAACAACTAATGTCTAGGAGACATTCGTAAGAATAGTTCACTGATTCTCACTAAAAATTGATGCACGCTAGTAATGAAGCTTTTCATTATGCAATTCAATACATAATTTAGAATTTCGTTGATAAACCACAAGGATGGTAAACTGAAGCATTTTTCGGAGAAATTCATAAAAGAACTTGCTTTTCAGACAAAATATAAAGCAGAATGTTATCCCAACAGTAATTAACAGATGAATATTTCGCACTTATGAGCATGAATGGAAAACTGGAGGACTATTAGACAAATTTAAAACTCAATTTCTATAGGAATGAGACTTATTCCCTTAATTGATTATACCTTTCGATTGTTGGTTGATACACTGTATTCACACTATTCGCCACTACTTCTAAGCGATCTATGCTAATACAAATGAAGTTTCCATTATTGAAGTAATCTTTCTTTCTTCCTGTGACACTAAAATTATGACTTTTTAAAAACAAAAAGAAACTAATCAATGTATATATGTTCTAGTTGATGTGCTTACCAGGTGTGTAAATATGAAACCGGAATTTGTGCATAGACGGCGTTAGCTGTCACTGGGGTTACCGTAAAACTGCGTCCTTGTCGCCACTTGCTTGTTTTGACTGCTGATAACGATTTTCAACTCACAACCAGACAAGTTTCATGTCATAGTGTAGTGTTTAATAGCGTTGAACATGGCGCAATTTGTACCTACAAACTACGATGTGCGGACAGCATTGATTTTTTGTTACCATTTGAAGAAAACTGCTGCAGAATCGCATCGCATGCTTGTCGAAGCTTATGGTGATCATGCTCTTGGTAAGTCACAGTGCTATGCGTGGTTTACAAAATTTGAAAGTGGCGATTTTGACGTGAGAAACGAAGAACGTGGAAGACCACCGAAAAAGTTTGCAGACAGCGAATTGCAAGCTTTGTTGGATCAGGATGACGCTCAAACGCAACAACAACTCGCGATCAATTAAATGTGACACGAGAAGCAGTTTCCATACGCTTAAAAGCCATGGGCAAGATTCAGAAGGTGGGAAAATGAGTTCCACATGCATTGACTGAACGACAGCAGGAAAACCGAAAAACCACTTGCGAAATTCTGCTCGGCAGGTACAAAAGGAAATCATTTCTCCATCAAATTGTGACCGGTGACGAAAAGTGGATCTATTTCGAGAATCCTAAGCGTAAAAGATCATGTGTAGCTCCAGGAGAACCGACGACATCGACTGCAAGACCAATTCGCTATGGACGGAATACAATGCTTTGTGTTTAGGGGGAACAGAAGGGAGTGATCTATTATGAACTGCTGAAAGCTGGCGAAACCGTTAACACCCAACGTTAACACCCGAAAACAAATGATCGATTCGCATAAAGTTTTGCGTGAAAAACGACCAGAATATAACCAAGGACAACATAAAGTGACTGTGCTTCACGATAATGCATCTCCCCCCGCACACACACACACAGCAAAACCGGTCATGGAAACGATTGCGACGTTTGGCTCAGAAATCCTTCCACATGCGGCTTACTCACCAGACTTGGCGCCTTCCGATTTTCACTAATTTGCATCCATGGGATACGCACTTGCTGACCAGCGTTTCACATTTTACGAAAAATGTATGAAAATGGCTTGAAGACTGGTTTGCAGCACAAGAGGCACAGTTTTTTTGGTCTGGCATCCACACGTTGCCGGAACGATGGCAGAAATGTATCGCTAGCGATGGCCAATACTTCGAATAAAATAGTTCTTAGCATTGTCATCCAATCACTGTGTCTTTTCTGTACATAAATTCCGGTTTCATATTTACGCACCTGGTAATGCACAAATTTCGATTTAAATAATTACCTGTTGATATTTAGTAGATTTTTGTTAATATTCCGTTTGTTATTTCATATATCCCTTGAGGTCTTTGTACTTCAAGAATGTGAGTTATCTTTTTATCAGTTTCCTTTCAGTAGATATTTGGGCGTTTATGGAAAGCAATATCCAATAAATACGTATTGTCTTTGTTTTATTGCACTGGAGTTCAATTATTCTCAAGCGTGAATCTTAGCTTTTGTGTTCCAGCCTAAAATGATAGAAAAAAGAAAAATGTGTCCAGTTCAGTGCACAGATTTTGCTACATGGCTCAAAGTATATAACAGTGACATAATAGTTTTAAATAGTACCAAAGTTTTACACACTAAATCAAAATGTTTTTATAAAAATATATTGAATGGGTTTTGTGGAGTTATACCGCATCATATGAAATAAAATATATATATTTTTTTTAAGTTTTCAATCTTTGTTGTCTCATGAAAATAAACGCATCCAAGATCTATATACCTTGAAGTGACTTGTACTTTATCGTTTTCAAAAGTGAAATTGTATGGGAGGATTATGGGGTGTAAAACCATGGAATAGAAAATAAATATATCCAGTGAACCAAAAGTTATGTAATAATCATAAATATTTTCAAAGTAATCAAATAAATCTACATGAACACGTTAAAATGAACCGTAGTTCACTATATTTTGCTTCATCTCATCAAGCTTTATCAGATGCTAAAACTCAAAGGTAAAACTTACATTGAAACTATCATCGGTAACACTCACAAGAAGGGCAAGAGAGAACTGGTTTCTAAGGCTTTTTCTGATGCGTCCAGATAGGACATTTGATTTGCTTAGGTAATTCTAGAAGAGTGATATATCGTATTTTCACAAATGTGTTAAACTCGCAGATAATGTATGATACAGAAACTGAACGTCAAGCAAGACGTTGAGGGGCAAAGAATATGAAATTAGGACCGAAGCAAGAGAAACCGAAGCAATATGCAATTGAAAGAAAGGATATTACAACAGAAATGAAAATTCGAAGAGGAAAACAAATTAAAATCTATGATATTTGGGAAATGTTATAAATGTTTACATCAAATACCGTAAGATGTATTAGTGAATCTTTTTTGTACGGTACGTGTAAATTGATGCAGAAAGTACTAGGAAAGAGTGAGTTTTGTACCCCTATAGCGTTTTTCGTTTATGTAGTTACTATTCGTGTAACAAGCTCGATTCAAGTTTGAAATTAACTTGATATTGCAAGTGTAATTCAAGCTGAACGTAGACAGTTCTGTTGATATATTTAGCGGCTAGTGTCATGGCAGGCCTGTTGCACGCTTGTTATAACAAGCTTGATATGATAAGCTTCTCAGGTGCCAACTAGTAAGTATGATTCAAGCTCGATTCAAGTTTAAACTTGCCCCGACAAGTTTGACGTGAGCTTCACATGGCAAACTTGCAAGAAGTTTGAATCAAACTAACTGCTATTGGGGGGGGGGGGGAACAATCACTGTGTGCAGGAACGATGATAAGGAGTTTTTAGCCTTGGAAATTGGACCTGGAGAACAATGATAGTAAAGAGGGATGATAAGAGAAAAGTAACAATCGAAGCTACAGTCACGTATCAGCCGGCCTCCATCATGAAGAAGTAGCACAAGAAACAGATGAAAACACCCCTGCCATTAGCTGCTGGTGTCCTAATACAATAGAAAATATATCGCTGTTGCCATATCTACTAAATAAAATTATACAATTTGGTATTAGCTTGTCTATTGCTTAACCGTATATATATAAAAAAAAATCAAGTTTACAACAGGGCGACCAGTGCTTTCAAGATCACAAATGGATGGATTCAGGATAGCTTATGCCTTGTTTACATTACTAACATTTTACGATGGTAAAAATTATGGGTAAAACTAACTTGCGTTCACACTACCGAACTTAACTTGGTTATCGTGCTTGTTCTACCATTGTCTGTAATGAAACAGGTTGAGGTTTCCGTGGTTGAGTTAAGAATCTGCTTGTTACACAGGAGAGGATTAAATTATAAAAAATGAACACAAATGAATTGATTATAGCGTCAAATTTTATAATTAGTTCTGCCATCATTCTTTTATATTTTAAAAGTAATACGCACCACTATTATACTATATATTTCGATAAACAAAGAAATAAAGTCACGATGTGATTCGTGCCAAATAACTAACTTGCGTTTAGACAGTCGTTTCTTACTAACGTTACAAGATAACCGTCGTAAGTTGACGTTAGTTAAATTTGAAACCAGCGTTAACGGTAACTACCGTTTACATTACTAAAATGAACTCGGGTTAACGTTAACTATGGTAAGATGTTAGTAATGTAAACAAGGCATTATAGAGAAAATCTTATATAGTTGGGAAATCATTTACCCAAAATTTGTATTTGAAATGTGCAACTAAAGAAATGGTTGAAGAGAAAAATAGAAAGATTAAGCTAAGATGAAAAGCAGAGAATGGAGGTCCAATCGAATAGAGAAAGATAAGTTTATCTTGAAGAATGTGCTGGTATCTGCAGGACATTAATGCTGATGACTGTTCTGTAAGATAAAGTATATAAAAACTGATTGATTTGAAGTAAATACATTTCAACATAGAGCGTTGTTTGTGATCAATAGGTTCCAATATTATTTTACTGGAGACATAAGAACTCAGAAACTGAGAGAAAGGGATAGACGTTGTCGTTGGAGACGAATAATAGAATAGTTCATAAAGAATCATTGTTCATGATCACCATGAAAAATAACAGATTACAACTTTAAGACGTGATTTGTGGCAAGTGAAGAAAAGCGCTTTTACGGAGTTAAATTGCGTGTAAACCTTCCAGTGAGATCGTTAAATGAAGGAGTTTCTGTCCCTCGGAATATTTCTTTTCATTGTAATCATGTTTCCGTTTCTTAGTTACAATAATTTATAACTTTCAAACATAACACAGAAACCATCAGGTGGCAATATATAATGTATCTTCCATTAGAAAGTTCTATTATGAGTGAAATAACTCTGGATAACTGATCTTGGCATAATATCCTAAATGAGATTTTTACGTTAAGGAGTAATCTTCAAAATTATGTACCTACGCCGTCAATTCCCGATGATCTTTCGTGGACTATATTACAATAGCCTATTTTAATGTATTCATGCTATACCATGTATGACGGTAATTCAAGAATGTCCCCAATTCAGTTACATTTCTATATTTCTCAGAATTACCTTCGTACATATTTAGTATCTGTCAATCCTGTCTAATTTAAGTGCTTCTAAAATGGTGTAAGTATTTAGTACGCATAGGCTTTTCGATTCAATTGTACTGCGTTTATTTGTGTTTTCACTCTGAAGAAGAATCTGTGCTGAATCGTAATATTAGGATTGGTTAGTGTATTACAGAGCACCATAGATCGTTAGGAGTTGAGAGTGTAAGCACACAGAATAGTATAGTTAGTTTCCGGATTAAATTATTTAGTGGATAGTTTGGGATATGATGTAATTTGAAACATCGTTCATGTGTAAGTTTGTCAGTATGGTGTTATTAACCTCGGCTTTGCTATTGTGTAAGTGGAACAAATAAAATATGAGAGAGCTCTGCGAGCTAAAAATGATGTAGAATAATCAATTCGAACGAAGTAAGCATAAAATGTGATCACGAAGAACTTTTTTCTACTTTTGAAGTACAGACAAGTATTGGCTTATAAAATTTTCTAAAAATAAATAAATAATCGGAGATTAATAGTTAGAAATTAATTATAAGGTATGGTGAAGATATTTCTTCTTAATTTGAATGATTGAAGATTAGTTTCAAAAGTAAAAAGATTTTTTTTCTGATATTTAAGAAACGTCTGCCCTCTGTATGTCTAGCTTTCTGTTAGAGAGTTGAGTTTTTAAACAAGTGTCTTTTTATACATTGTTCGATTAAGACTGTTTTTATGATAACTGAAGAAAGTGAAATATCAATACTTGACCCAAACACTGTATCAAACCTAAGTAAATACTGTATGCCTGGAACGAATCTTTGTTTCCTTGGTAAAACAGACATTTTTGTGTGGAGTGATTACCTCTAGGAATCAAAACAAACAATTAATTTTCTGATGATAAGTACGTAGCATATATTGATTACAGTGCAGTGTTTACTCAAAAATTATAAATTCCAAATCCATCTTCAGCCTTTCCTCTATGTTGAACTTCGTAAGTCATCTGCACTAGCGTGGAATTTTCCCGGTGATATTCCCTGTTTTATATAGGTGTTCTTCTATTCTTAGGTTTTGCGTGTACTCTACTATCGGTTTTGTGCACACACAACTGCCACATTATCCACTTTCTACTTGCATTTTACATATAATAATAATAATTCACAGATATTCATTTATAAACTATTCTTTCCTCATTTTTAGTTACTAAATCTTCCAAGTTATTTTAGTTCAAACGTTAAATAATAACCTTAATAGTCTGTTTTTTACTTCGTATGTGATACATAAAGGTTGCTATCAAACAGTATCATACGGATTTATTCATACAGTAATAAGATTATTTACTAAGCACTACTATTTTTAACCAAAACGTGCCTCGTTATTCTGGTTAAACAACATATAGGAATGTAACCACATTTCCAAGATATAAATAAATCTAATGACTCATGATCTGATATATTAATAAAGTGCAAAGTAGCGAATTAACCGAATATTGATGATATGTGAAATCAACATCAAACCAATCATATTTACTCCTTAGTTTAGTGCTTTGATATTTTAGCTCCGTTCCTGTTATATAGTAAATTAATATAAGATTTAAATGCTAAACTCTTTTATTATATAACACCATTGTTCAATCACATGGATTCGTCGTTCTATGAAAATAATGAATCCAACATGTAGGATAAGGGTTGTTTCATTATAAATGTAACATCTTATCCTTTTCTCCTATCTCTAATCATACCCTTTATCGAACTCAAAGTTCAAGCAGTAGTTCATCGTGTAGATTTTACCTCTATTGCTATTAAAATTGTTCCACATCCTTTCCTTTGGAGATTCAAAAATGAAATTCGGTTGATTTAATTGATTTCGATTCTTCTCTGTCCAAAGCTGTTTCTCGAAGACACTTCTACGGAGCTAGGAAACAAATCTATACAAGAGAAACCTGAAGTTTCAAATAAAGTGACAAATAATGTTAAAATGTATCTTTCGAAAAATGCAAGGTTTAAGTTTCAAGTTATTACAAGCAGCTCAGTTTTGACAATAGTTATGGATTAACTTATTATTCAAACGTTGTTTCATTACACTTATGATTGAAAATTTTGAAAGACTTCTATGCTATAATTACCTATGTTCATTCGAGTTAGCTTGCTTGTGAAGTTGTGTACGATGTACAAACCACCAGTGCCTGATCTACGGGGGAGGGGGCAAGCGCCCCTGGCGGCACATTTAGGGGGCGGCAAACAGAAAAAAATTAAAAACCTAAAACAGGAAGTAAAATTGCCTATTAAATTGAACTTAACCTATACGCGTTCAAAATTCCAATACCAGCGCGCTAAGACATTTTTTATGTTATTCCATGCAACATACCTTCATCTTTAAAATTTCAAAACCGCGGTTCAAGTCAGATAGGCAGATGTACTGTTTTACTGGAGTTAGTGTATAGTGATGGCACGATAGGTTCTAGAAATGATAACAAAAATATACTATGTGAAGCGAGACAATATTGTGGCCGTCGCGTCGGCTGGTCTTGTTTTTGGCTAAGAAAGAATAGAAAAAGGCGGCAAAATTTAACTTTGCGCTTCATAGGAAAATTTCTAGATTCGGCACTGCAAACCACTGGTATATTCCTACTATATGCCAACAATATTCCTGAAATTTCCTTCCCCATACATGGAATATACCAACGTCCACCTCAAGATTACATAACTATTCTTATTTTTGAAATTGTACTTTCGTTTTCAATCATTTCTATGACCTTTATATCATTAACATGTAAGATATATTGTGAACTTTCTATTATGTTCGTGAATATTTTTATTCCCCGGGAATATATTAGGAATTCTATGTATATTTCTCCATGATATTAAGTATAATATTTCTGTGGAATATTTCCGATTTGAACATTCCTGGAACATTGATAGTTAAAGTGGAATATTCCGGGAATTCGCTTAGATGTGCGTCGAGTTCCCAAAGTTTAAATTCTACTTTCGAAGAGAAAAATGATGTACGCACATAGGAAATTACTTAGGTACTTGTAGTATACTAACTACCCCAATAACACACAAACATTGAAAAGTGGTGGATTCAGCGTTAGTCCTGTTACGTAATTTTAACGCTGTATATGTACCTAAATGTCCGACTGTTCAACGTGGGTTTCAACGTTTTGAATCAATGTAGTCTTCAACGGCAGGATATAGACGATGAGCAACTTATTCTTTGTAACTTATTGGCCTACTAGTTCAACGGCTCAAAACTGCGTTTTGCATTTGACCGAAAGAGAGCACTGAAGTTGTAAATTTCCCACGCGTCTGCGGTGGAATTAGAAAATCTGGAACTTTCCACATGCGTTGTTAGTAGCTCTTCACGCTAGCCACTCATCCACGAAGTTATGTAGCGAGTAACTGCTATTTTACTATGCCTTTTATGTTACTAAAACTTTCTGTGAAGTTAATTTCATGTACATAGGCTAGATGACCATATTTTTTCCAGTGATTCCAGGGGAGATCGGGATAATTCAACTTCTTCCTTGTTGCAAATGTAAATTTGGCTACCTTCCACCCCCTTCCTGTCACTGAAAAATTAATCCATTCTTAATATTTTTTATCTATACTCCTTGAATTTGGAGTTTAGAAATGAACGTGTAAGTCAATCAGAAATTCCTAATATGGTTTTAGGTAGCCCTAGGCAGAAGTCGTTTTCGAATGTTTCTTTCTAATAAAAACAATAGAATATCCGAAATATATTTATTTTCAAACCGGGTAAACAAATAGCCTTTATCAGGGAAAACTGCCCGGAAACCGGAGGTGAATGGTCACTCTATTATAGATTGGAATTCCATACTACAAAGGATTGCTGTTTGTATCTTGTGTTTGTTCGTTGATTTTTCTCTCCTTTCTCGGCCTATCAGATATTTGACAACATTGCTAAAAGATGGCATCACTTTTGCGGTTAGCATAACGTTGTGAGTCTTCGTAACATAAAAAGAATAGTAAAATATTAATGAGGATGAGGATGCCTCGTGATGAGCGGTTAGAGCGACAAACTACCACGTTGCAGCTTCGAATCCCACTGCAGACCGGTAGAGAATTTACAAACAAAATCAATATGTGAACGTGAAAGAAATGGATGAAAACAGCAGCTGTGGTAAGTAATTGGCCATCCCTCCCCTTGTTTTTAACAGCTCTGGACGACTTCCTTTGGGTTACTTACAATATTTACCCTCAGTTTGCATTCCAAACTATCATTCGTCGTAATATACTCGTGATTCCACAAGACTAGGGACATCATGGACGTCTTCTTGCAATGCTGCATTTATGTAGGCAGGAGATATTAACGGATGTTCCTCTCAGATGCGCTGACGTTTGTATACTAAATAATATATTAAATATATACCTGTGGTCCTTCATTTCGTGATTAGATAAAGTTGTTACAGGTTCTCACAGACTTTTGCTTGTCACCTGAAATTGGTAGATATAATAGGTGCCATTCTGTTATTCACTGCTTCACTGTTATACACTATACCCTCTAGCATATATTATTTCTGTTACTATTGACGTGACGTCACTGTATAGTGTATATCAATGCAGTGTACCTCGGTTATAGCGACATAGGTTATACGCCTATAGCGTCAGCTATTCTATGGTATTATCATATTCCTCATAACTGCATAAACCTCGGTTACAATGACATTCTGTTATAAAGACACAATTTTTCAAGTCCCTTGGATATCGTTATACCGAGCCCTTCTACTGTATTTACCATGTCAGTGTTGTAGAGAGTTTCTTTATTTGCATTGATCTGGAGCTGTACTAGTATTTTGTTCTGAGCATGGATAACTGCAACTCCCTACAAATCATATTTACCACCATGGTCTCCCCTCTTCTTCACCTTGGACTCTACATCAGCTTTGGAGGCATGAAGAACCAACATTAAAAGAATTAGCGCCTAACAGTTTCTCTAACTCCAATGCATTGACGGTATATTCTTCATCTCCACGGCCAAGAGTCAATTGCTCATTTCCCTCCAAAATATCTTGTTCCTATTGTAGAATAATACAACTTTCCTAAATAAAATTGATATACGGCTCGAAAACAACTTATATTAAACTGGAGTTTATATTAAACCTTACATAATGCAATATCTGGATTTCAATAGCTCCTCTCTCAAATTGCCATCGGAAGATCTGAATCTACTTCTCTGAACTGTCGCTTCAAAACTACTTTAACGCTCTATTCTTAGCTTCCATTTAGCATCATTCCACCTAGAAATACTACCGACTTCATGTAAAAATAAGCTAATAATTCTAAACAGTTTCTTCGAAACGTTTCTGTACTCGCAATCATATTTCCTAGTATCATCCTAGCCTTCTTTTTCTTTCTACAAATTTCCAATCTAGCTTCAACCAACCTTCTTGCCAAATTTCTTTAACAATATCAAGTTTCAGTGTTTTCTTCTACGTTTCCGATAATATGGCTTATTTACACTATATCAGACTTGAATTTGCTTAGAAAAACTTTTAAGTGCAAACATGATACCCAGTCTTCGATTTGTAGTCGGGAATGGCTGGGATTTTCTCCCTCTCTGCAAATTTTATCCTAGGTTCTGTTTCCCGAAATGTTCTCCGAGCCTGAGATATGAACAGGCGTAAGATACGATATTCTATTGCTCTAAGAAATCCTCCCCTGCCTCTGGAAGTTACACAAATCTAACCCTGTATTTAATTACTCCTTGTTGATGAAACCATCTCGTTAATAATTATCCCATTGTAGCTTAATTTATTTCATATAGCGGATGGAAGTTGAAATTTATTAATTGCGGAAATATTCAATGAACTTTAATATACCAGTCAATCGATTCTGTTGTCTTGAATTGGATGAACGTGACTTTTAAAACTAGCATTTCTTATTTCTTTTAGTAATGTTGCGTAAGTAAATATAGTCATTATGTGCTATAAGTAAATGTCCGGATCTTCCGGACTGGCTGCTTGAGAGTCAGTCAGTTAATGTGACGTTTTCCCGCTTTGCTCCCAGAGGATATTTTGTGAGCCAGATAGATTCCACAGATTTTACCTGTGTAAATTGTCGTGATCTTGATTTACCTGGTACATATATTTTGTTTATGCGGATTATACATTTCTACTTCTTCATTTGTTTGAATGGTTGATGCAATTTAAACCAAGTTTCTTGACACTGTATGAAGTTCGGTATAATTGATGGGCGTTTTCACAATAATCGGTATCTACAAAAACTCACTTTTTCATGAGAGTTTTTTAAATATAAAATACTCCCATATATACACGATTAAATCTCATAATTCAACATCTATTTACTGATGTTTTTATCAAGTTTATCTTAATTCTGATCGCGCCTTTCGATTCTCCTGATCCAAAAATATGTTAAGGTATGTTAAAACCTGAAAATCGACAAAAATGCAAATCCCGAGTCTTGTGAAAACGCCCCTCAAGCAATTATTGCTTTACTCTTAGCTAAGCGAAGATTAGAGTAGTTCTGAATTAAATTGTTAATAAGTTCCTCACTGAGATGGAATCACGGTGCATTACCCAGATTCTACTTTTAACTGCAATTCTTGGCATTTTGCATTAGAACCAGAAAGCTCCGCGAACTAATATAAAAACAAACAAAACATTTAATTAACTGCGACAGCAGCTTCAATTTCTAATTGAGGGGCGTTATCACAAAAATCGGTATCTACAAAAACCCGCTTTTTCATGAAAGTTTTTTCAGTAATATAAACTCACCGTTCCACTTCTATTCTATCACATTTAAAATGAAAATATATTTATGGATTTTGCAGTATCTTAAGGCTACATTCAGTCCTGTCAATTCATACACTTTGTACGTGAAAAAGGACAGTTATTTCCTTGGTATTATTTCATGATTCTATCCCAACGCGTTTCTAGTGCTAAGGGAAATAGAAAACTCAGTCAAGATGGTCTGTTCCGAGATTGAAATAAGGTCTTCTTGATTACGAGGATACGTTTCGTCTAAGACACCACATTCAGTTATATAATGAATTAATTTAGTACACTGTTTCGTCTCATTCACTGCGAGTCCATAAACTATACAATACATAAATATCATTGTATGGTTCAAGATGTCACGGTAGTCAAACAAGTGTCCAGTTAAATAAATAAATATAGCCTCTGTGAAATTGTCAGTTCATAATAAGCTTCCGAAAATGTACTTTTTGTTTTGTTCCTGGGTATATAATTTATGTTATACAATATTATTTTACGCTGAAAGCACTTTAACTCTTAAAAATATTTTTCAAAATGTTCCAAATTCGTAATTAATATTGTTACTTACGTCTGGAATACCCACGAAGAAAACGCCATCTTTATTAGAGATGAATGTTACTATGCAATTTAGTTTAATAACAATACTTAAATGGCAACAATCATACACATTACTTTGCTATAATGTGTTTGATATATATTTTTTTTTTTTGCATAAATCTTGTATTGCCTTGTTTTAAGGCGTTATAGATTAAATTTTATACTTCTCTTGTTATCCTCAATATCAATCAAGTACAGGGTATTTCAGGTTCAGGGTATTTCGGGTTATTTCAGATAAGCCTAAAAATATATATACTATTTTATATTCTATGATTGACAAAGTCTAAAATTTAATTTTTTATCAGTGTTTTTTAGGTGTTTGTAGTACAGTAATGGAGAACGGGAGACTCACTGCAGCAGAAGGTTCAGTTGGTGACCTGGTTTATTGAGGAACGCCCTCTTGTTTCTGTCCAACGACGTTCCGGTTGGGCAATAAGCGTGCATGGGGACCATCTGCTAAATCTGTTTGGCGATATGTTGATCAAGACTGTTAGAGGGTAGGAAAACGAGGACCTGAACCGACAGTGCGAACAGTTGAAATCTCGGTAAGATAAATCTGTGATGGGTGTAAGATGATTAACTGAAAACTGCATTCCAGATTTCATAGTTGAACGTATGTTCTAACTCCCATTAACCCCCTTATGAGGTGGGGCATGGTACTATCTTTTGTTAAATATGGACCTTCAGCAACGTAAATATGCTATATTTATTAGCAATTCAATTGAAACTTGCATTACCAAATTCATAGCTTAATGGATGTTGTAAACCCTCCTCACTACCATATGGGAGTGGCAAAGGTGGGAGAGGGTGTTACATTTTATGAAATGCGAGGATCTCATATTGAGAGATGCTTCAAGGTTTTATAAACATAAATCACCATATGACTTAGTTTATTGTTAATTAATAAACTTCGAGGGTAGGAAAAGTGGTCGTCTGAATTAACATCGATTTTCTCATAAGCAAGTTTCACTTTTGAGTCTGAACCCCCAAAATGTGGGTTAAAATTCAGTTTAGGAAAATTATTTTCACATTGTCAAAACTTCAGGGTGTTGTGAGCAAGTGTGGCACACCAAAACCTCACCTCATCGCCATTAAAAATAAAACACCAAAAAGGAGAGAAGATAGCAGCCCCAAATTTGGCAGATATATACTTTAAGGTACAAAAAGTAAATGGTTACATTTATCGCTCTGTGCGATGCGTGATAACGTGGTAACAGCGAAACAGAACTTCCGAAGGTCATCTGCCTGCGGGCCCACCATGGACGTTCAAAACGACTGCAACATGGTGAGGCAAAGAGAGGTTGAGTCATTGGATGTCCTCCTGGGGTATGGCAAGCCATGCCTGTCCGACACGATGCCACAGCTCATCAACTGTAGCTGGGGAAGTCGCTGGAGTGAGAGGTGTTGTGCAATCATGGACCAGACGTGTTGAATCGGCGAGAGATCTGGTGAACTTTGTGTCCAACCAGGGAGACTAGGACATCACGTGCCATATGCGGGCTCGCGTTATCCAGCTGGAATGTAGTCCCCGGCAGAATGGCCTGCACTGAACGGAGCACAACCGGGTCCAATACATTGTTGATATAGCGTTGGCTGGTTACATGTCCGTCAATGCGAAGAAGACACAAGCGGACACGGAATCAATCTGCACTTCACACCATAACACTCGATGCCGAACCGACGCGACGTGGGGATGCAAAACGCAGGCGTTGCCCAGCATAGTGCCACGGTTCCGCCAAATTAGGAAGCAGCCATCATGATACTGCAGACAGAAGCTGGATTTATTTTGAAAAGAGGACGTCCTGCCATTCGACTCTCCATGCGCGATGTTCGCGAAACAATTATAATAGCTCATACCTATGCTGTGCAGTCAGCAGAAGCCACAGCAATGGGAGCCGTGCAAATATGCTCCGCTCTGCTAGACGACTTAGAACTGTTCGTGGGGATACTGGGCGCTGTGCAACATCCACCAGTGCGTGCGCCAGTGTTCGAGATGTGGCTGTTCGATCCGCCAGACCGCCAGAGCTATACGCACACGCCGTTTGTCCTCGCGGCCCGTGGTATGGCGCGGTTATTGGGATCCGATATGTCGTTGCGAAGTGACTTCGTGGGGCGTAGAGTGGAGCCATCGAGTCCATATGCGCTGTACTATGGACGCAGTCCGTCCATACTGGCACCAATGTCGCGGAAAGATAAACCGCGGAAGGATATGCCACAATTCTTCCGCGTTCAAAGATGGAAGCCTGCTGGCAGGGTTGTCGCATTCAACGACGAGGCGTCTTTCGACCATATACCCACACACTCACATAACACCAACATTCGTCTACCACTGCACTGTGGCTCTCTGGCCTGCCTCCGATTGTTGTTCCTAGATGGCATACCCGACGCCTCTGATGAGTCACGGAGTTGTCGGGCTAATCAACTGTTTATTGTTTCATGCTCTATAATGTCTACTCTACATA
>JAGDQP010017362.1:25576-38697 GCA_022664845.1 Lepisma saccharinum | reverse complement strand
GCTACTTAACTCGCCTAGGATATGCAATTTAATGTTACACCACAAACAATCCACAATTCATGGAAAAAATTGGGATTTAGAAGATATGTATCCAAGGTATGAATACTAGACACTCCATTAGTAATTACATAACTCCAAATCATAACAGACCCTCCAACATTTTTACCAATTGAAGCAATGTTCTGCTTTCTGAAAGCTTCATTCGTCTTTCGCCACACGTCCTGATATCCATCACTACAATACAAGTTTATCTTCGTCTCATCCTAGAAAAAAAACTTTTTTTTTTTCAAAATTCCAGGCACTCATATTGATATTTTGGGGGGAAATTAGAACTTTTACTTTCTGCTTTCTTCTGATATGTGTGTTTTGTTTCTGGCTACACATCTTCTGAATCCCAATTTTTTGTTCACAACTACACATCTGTTACATTAACTTGCATATCCCAGGCAAAGGAAGTAGTCAATTCTTTAGCACTAATTCTTTGAGTTTTGTTCACAGAATGAAGAATGTAGGTTTCATTCCGGGCAGTTAGTTACCTTAGTTGACCAGAACGAATCCCCAATAATTATTCTCTTTTATGTTTGTTTATGATGTATCCAACGCTAGAGAATGGTTTCCAACAAGCTTGGCCATGTTTGAGTACCTTTTGCATGTAATTTGAAATTAAAGTGAGCAGTTCCAATCTTGTTCAGCTCACTTTGTTCCCCATGCTGCTTCTTTATGCCTGAGACGGTGTAGATTGCTTCAATACACCACGCAGAGTGCTCTCGTACGCAATAGGGTACCTAAAACATTTCTTTCGAGAGTAGTATGGGGTTGTCCAAATACATTTTTGCGACGAATTTACGTAGTTGTCACTCTTTCGTTGCCTGTTACCTTATAGGTGTATCGAGTAGTAGTTATTTCTATAGCATTTTATCTAACGTATCCAAATTATCATAAAAGGGCAAGAGATTTCGAAATGGGCCATGTTTTGCGTGTGATAAGTCTGTTTTTCCTCTTTGTTCAACTTGTCCAAATATTTTTTTCTCACTGTAGGTGAGACAGAAGCTTATTGAACCATGCTTGTCGAGATAGAGAACCAAGAATAAAAGAAGAAAAAAACAATATTTGTACAGTAAAGCAGTAGCGCGGTGGAAGGGTGTGTCGGACAAAAAGAGAACCACATTTGGAGAAGCTGAATAATTCCTCTGTCATTTCCTAAGTTATTTTCTAGTTACAGCAGAAACTTTGTTCTTATTAGTTAGAACATAATATGCTTTAGTGATTTTTTTAACGTTATACAAACATATTTAAATTCTGTAATAGCTGGGCCTGGGGAAGCGTTGATAATGACTATATGTATAATATTATATGTGGTTTTTTTTATGAATATACAATATTTGGAAAAATCTGAATTGGATTTTTATCATATGTGCCTTCTTAGACCCATATCTGGCAAAAATAAAAGAAATCTGAATCAGTCCTTACAAAGTTACACAGAAATCGGCGCCCTTGCAACTAGGTACAATTTGAATAGAGGAGAGTAAGAGTCTCTAACGGTAATATGCCGCATTCGGTCTACGGATGCTACTTTTGACAATATTCAACTGAAAAAATTAAAAAATCTCCATTTTCGGTTGTCTGTAATTAATAAATTACGAATTTTCGGACACGGGTTGATACAGACTTTTTTCCTTCTTTTGTCATGTAGAATCACATTCAGAAATTTGTTTGTGTTATTCATTAACACACTATATATACAACTTTAATGACCATTTTTCTATGAAATTTTGATCAATTAAAATGATTGATAACTGACAACAGAGTTTGCTCAATTAAATCACACTTAGTAATTGAAAAGTTTTCATTAATATAAAAACAAAAGGTAGGAAAAATTGAAAAAAACAATTTGAGCTTAGTTCATGATAAATAGATAAGATGTTGGTGAGATTATTGTGCCTCATACCTGCTGCAAAGAGGTTTTTTTAGAGAGTTCTTACAAAATGACTTTCATCTTTTTTCCCTGATTTCAATTTTCCAAACCAACAGTTTTCCCTGTCCAACGGCATTTAATGATATAATGACCTAGTAATAAAGAATGCCTGTAAGAGCTAAATAAAGGCTTAGTCTAATAACAGTGGATAATCAAACACACACGTAAGTTAACAAAAAAAATGGTATTTAGGCTCCTGAATCTTCATCTTCAAGTTAATACATATTCCCATATAGCAATGCAAGGTCGAGACAGGCTTGCGAGGCGATAGCAGCGCCACAAAACAAGTTTAGGACTTCTGCAATTTAGGACTTGTGCAATTTAGAACTCCTGCAATTTAGGACTTCTGCAATTTAGGACTTGTGCAATTTAGGACTTCTGCAATTTAGGACCTGTGCAATTTAGGACTTCTGCAATTTAGGACTTCTGCAAAATCCAGAAAATTGGCTTCTCGTCTTTTAGGACTTGTGCAATTTAGGACTTGTGCAATTTAGGACTTGTGCAATTTAGGGCTTCTGCAATTTAGGACTTCTGCAAAATGCAGAGAACTGGCCTTTTGCCTTTTAGGACTTGTGCAATTTAGGACTTCTGGAATTTAGGACTTGTGGTGCTACCCCGCTTGATTGATACACTATCTATAATCTCTTTTAGCAACTCAGTACTCACAAGCAGTTGAAACATCACCAGTTTTGCTGCAACGATATACATTCTGAAGCTTAATATGTTGAACCCTTAATTCACTAGTATACCAGCCATTGTTGCGATTACTGTAACGCTTCTGAATAATAAGAGTGCAATGGTTATCAATTCCTTGTTTTTAACTATTCATGAAATGGCCCAAGGCTTGCACACTTGAAATTGAGTTCCACACCATGTCACAGTAAACATAATTAAGAAGACTATCACGAAGTGCTAATATATTTCTTTCAGATAAACAGGATATTAAAGAATGACCATGATTTATAACTTGCTTAGATACTACTATACTGGACCACAAGCTCAAGTGGTCAGACAAAGCAATATCCAGTGTTCCACAATGTAATTCGTGTCCAGGAATATTGGTAATAATATTGTCTAAAGCAGCAGCCTTTCTTGTAATTAAAACCATATGAACATAAAAAAGTTACAAAATTTAGTTTTATCGCTAGAATCAGCCAACATATCTACATTCATATCACCAAGAGACACTATTCTCTAATTCTGGAAGGATAGTAGAATTAACAGTAATTTTTCCAGTTGTTCAATAGATTTTAGGATATGAACATTGGGTATTCTATAGACAGATAAAACAACCAATTTATAATCTTTGAATACAGTTTACTGAGCTGAACAAGACAAAAATTCAGAAACGGAACATAATTTAAACTAGGTGTGGGGCCTTCATGCGTTGTCAGGCCCATCCATTACAAAAATCAAATCCTCCAAGCAAAAAAAAAAAAAAAAAAAAGAAAAACAGAAATGTCTTTGTAACTATAGATTTTACAAAATCTCGTGGTGTAGCTACAATTAGTGCTAGATTAAATGATATTGAACAGCAAATAATACTTGATACAGCAATAATCAATTTGTCATTAATTTCTCAGTCTCAACTGCCGAAAAATGCTAATATTCTTAGTATAAAAACGGCTATAAGAGGTATTGCGAATCATAGACTTTATCTACAGCACGGAGTGATTTTAGATGTTAATATTGGAGGCACCATTTTTCAGCACCCATTTCACATAGTTCAAAAAAATTTTGGATTCCCAATAATCGGTACTGATATGTTACGCCATTACAATAAAGGAATTTCTTTTCAAAACAACGAATTTAGTATTGTCCAAATTTAGAACCAATTCGTTTTCCCAATAGTAAAAATAACAAAATGAGCAAAATGATAAGCGTTTATATACAGAATCAAACAAAATATAGTTTAAGCTATCCGTATAAATGTTCTAGGCATCAACCAAATTCAACAGCCTTTGTACCGTTAAGAACGAAAGTAAATATAAATAAGTTAAATGTTTTTCCTTTGAACCTAACAATTGGTTACTTATGGAACATAACATTCAAATATTTCCTCAAATTATATCTGGATGTACGCCACACGCGTTTGTAACCAACTCGTGTGATAAAAGTGTTTCTTTACGTAAAAACACAGTTCTTGGCAGAATTTTTACACAATTTGAGTTAGATAAAGTGCCGACCTCAAAATTAGAGGAGGATGCAGTAGTGCTGACTACTTTACACGTAAATCAGTCTTCAGACGTAGAACTACAGCAACTTTTACAAGAAACTGAAAAATTATTTGACATATCTAATTTTCAGATATCTGACGAATTAACTACTGAACAAAAGACCATCTTACAAAAGTTGTACGATATCTGGTCGTACTATCAGTCTGACATAGGAATCGTCAGAAACTATGTACAGAAACTGCATATAGACAAAAATATAAAGCCTTTTGCACATAGCTCTAAAGAAATACCAATAAATTTGTTACCACAAATAAAGGCTCAAGTTGATGCCTTGTGTCAAGCAGGCGTGCTACGCCCGGGAACATCAGATTACACATCTCGTGCTGTGCTTGTGAGAAAACCTTCAGGTAAATACAGGCTGTGTTTGGACCTTAGGCTTGTGAACGTTCATCTCTATAAACCAGCTCTCATACAAGTTAGCATGAAGTCAGTGCTATACAAATTGAGAAAATGTTTGTTCATGATTAATTTGGACATTAACAATGCAAATTTCTAGGCAAGAATTGATGAGGTGTCTCAGAAGTATTTAAGTGTGAATATTTCACCTCTAGGAAATTATTATATTACACGCACGCCGATGGGATTAAAAGCTAGCGCGTTCTCGCTGAGCCATGTTATGAATACTCTTACAAAAGTGTTAGATCCAGAAATTGTTAGCTTCTACGCAGATGATATCTATCTTTCTTCATTCAGACGAGTTTTCTACGCTCCTGGCAACACTGAAACAGCTTTTCATAAAAATCAGAGAAATTGGTATTCGTCTGTCATTATCCAAAGCAAAATGTTTCTTTTCAAAAGTATCTGTCTTTGGTTATGAGGTAGACAAAAATGGTATTAAAATCCCTAAGAAGATTCGTTCTGCGATTGATAACTTCTTACCTCCAAAAGATGTGAAATCATTACGCAAATATTTAGGTTTGTGCAACTCCGCTAGAGCACAATACCTAATTACGCAGATTTAGTTACACCTCTCATAGAACTAACTAAGAAAGGAGACCGTTATAGATGGTTACCGTTACACCAGATTAGTTTTATGGCCCTTAAAAAGCTCTTCTAAATTCATTAGCCATGATGCATTATAATCCGAAAGAGTTTATTAGAGTTTAGAGTTTATTCTGGTGCTAGTCGAAATTTTTTGGCCGGAGGAATTTTCAACTTGATCCCACTAGCAAACAGTGGAAGCCATTATGTTTTTGTTCACGACGTTGTACAGACGCGGAGAAAAAAATCGTGACGCGTGTGAACGTGAGATTATGTCGGCAGTCTACACATGTAAAACATTCCGCCATATTCTTTTAGGTACACATTTTGATTTGTTTACTGACAACTTTGCATTTTGTAAAGACCACACGGTTGCAGATGTACATTGTAAGCTGGCACGCTATTTCACCTTCCTAGGTGAGTACAGCTTTACACTACATCATTGCTCCACACAGGTCAATTGGATTGACGTATTTACTCGTAATCTGCAGGAGGATAACCAATCAGACATGGAAACTGATCATTTACTAGATTTTCAACATAAAATAGCAACGGTTATAGATGACGCACAACAAGAATTAGAAAGAAGTACGTTGAATCAACATGACAATGAAGAACAACGAAGAACTTCGTCGAAAACACAAATAAAGGCTTGGACAGAAGTTACTGAGAGTTTAGAAAAAGAAGAAGAAATGGAAAAATAAAAATAAGAAGTTATACCTTCACAGTTTGTTGGAGTACTATTTGAGAACTTAAATATTCGTTCTGCAAAGAGACAAGATCTATTTTTTAAGAAAATTATAGAAACTCTGGAAATCCCAAGTCAGGAGTTAGATGGTAAAGTTTTGAGAGATTCCAAATATTTTAAAATATTTCATGGAATTTTATATCGTACACCACCAAAAAATAACAATCGACACAACACAGAGCAGTTATGTGTCCCACAAGATTTGCGAAATTCTTTGTTTGAATCTATACACTGTACAAGAACAGCTAATTATATACGTTACCGTAAAACTTATTTGTCTGCGTCCCGAAAATATTACTTTAAGAATATGAAAGAGTATTTATCAGAAAGAATTCGGCAATGTGACGTGTGTCAAAGGAATAAAATAGTTACACAGCTACCACAAGGGGAACTGTTACATTTAGAAGTACTTCCAGCTTTTACGTCATATCAGCTAGATACGGCCGGGAAATATCCTGAGTCATATAGTGGGAACAAACATATAATTTCAGCCATATGCGAAGGTAGTCGATACCTTATATCACAAGTTGTACCAGATTTGAGTGCTAAAACAATATATAAGTTTATATACACACAAATAATACTTCGTTTTGTATTTCTTTAACTATAAAGACGGATAGACACTGTATGTCATTTCGAAGCGCCCATTATATAGAATTATGTAATCTGATGGGAATAGTTCCATACAAATGTTTAGCGTACCAACACAGTGCGATTGGAATTATTGCGTACCCCATAACACGATCGAGAATTTAATAAAGACAAGAATGAATGAGCAAGGAAACGATCATAGATCATGGGATAAACAGCTTTCTGAGTACGTATTTTGCCTGAACCAGTCTATAAAACCCTCTATAGGATATTCGGCTAAAAACATAGCATTTGGATTCCAGCCCAGAGATATAGCAGGTAGCAGATTTGATATGATTTGTGATATTCCAGACAATATGACTCGCCTGAAAGATATGCAACATGCGCGACAACTAGTTGTTGAGAATTTGCAAAAGGATCACGAAAGACAAAAGAAACTTTATGACAGGCGTCATAGGCAACATGAATATCGGGCAAACGACAAAGTCTTAGTTTTTAATCCGTCATTCCGTTCTGGCATTGTAGTAGCATTTACTACACCATTTCACGGACCGGGAATAGTGATTAAGAAACTTCACAGCAATGCTTATGCAGTTCGCATGCAGGATAAAAGTGGCAACTGGATCATCGAAGATACTGCGATACAGAGACTACGTCCATACTACCAAAATGTGCTGTATTAAAAAAAGTACGGTATAGAAAACACAACAGTGGAAGAAAATGAACAAAAAAAATTGAATGAATGACTGAACGGACGCAAACCAGTTATATTTTCTTTAGGTTTATATTTTTTTCTTCTTTCTTTTAACGCTCCTAGCTATTTCGAGTGATGATTCGAAAGGACAATCGAGTTATTCCCGACTATAATGGAATATTGATTTGCCCAAAACATTGGAGGAAATGCCATGTTTTTCCAAACTTTCCCCTACTTTTGAATCATTTATCGATTTGGTTAGAGGCATATTTTGGGCATACTCCCTTATAGAAATTTACTAGTTTACGTTAAGTTTATGTGATAATGAAGATAACAAGCATAAAACATATTATTTTACTCGCGTTAAAGTATTTTTCTCGTAATTGTGTTATTTACTTCCATACTTTGTTATATGTTAGGGAAGCTACAATTTTTTTTAAAGAACAGGTATTTTGCTATGAACAATGGTTATTTTAATATATGATAATAACATTTATTTTAGTTGTATAAGTATATTTTTAATGTATAATTGGCTGAGTCCTTAGTTTATAAGCAGTGACTCACGCAAAAGAATGGGTAAAGTCAAGGTAAAATTATGCTAATTTACTTGAACCTCTCCTGCAAATTATGTTACAATTGTAACACGTTATAAGAATAAACACAACCAATGATATGTATCTTTTACAAGCATATAACGAACATCAGAGTAAAGAAAGGAAATACAAGCTTAATACATACTTTAGTAAGTAAAGAATTTACAAAGTAAACTTACCTTAAAGGAACCGCCGGTACAAACTGTTGCCCGATTTAAGTTCCTTAAAAACCGGCTAGCAAGCCTCAGCGTCAACGTACTCGTAGATTTGCCGTCGCATTCGACGCCCGAACCGGCGCATGTACGCACGCAAATTTTCAAGATCGGTGCATACACTCTCAAAATACTCTCGTACTATTACTATTTCGGAGGCCGCGAAAATCTGATTTACGACATCATCATTTTTCAAAGGATGCCCCGAAACGTGCAATCTCTTCATCGACGAGATTGGCCTGTATTACTACCTCCCTACTCGCCATTTTAAGAAATGACATGAGCGAAGCTCTTTATTTATCTTATTAGCAGAGATGCATTATGGTAAAATCGTTATTTGAGACTTGAGTAATGCTTTTTTTTATTTTTTCATATGCAAGCATATAGCGATTAGTAGCAAAGATGCTACGCTAGCATTATTAAAAGGTAGCTCGTATTGTAGACTTTAGATTTAACAAGAAACCATTACCATTTACTTTTAATATAGTGGTATAAAACTGTAAGATGTTATAGCAAAATATCATATTTTTTTTTTTAAAAAAAAAAGGATAACATGAATTCGAAAAGCTAAATTTGGCTTCTTCTCTTTTTTTCTAAACGGAAAAGAATAAAATGGAGTTCATATTTCTAATAGCAGTTTCCATACAAATATTAGCTTTTCTACGGCATTAAGTCCTAGCGAATTCCACGAAATAAACCTATAGCTAATTGGAGGGACATAAACAAACAAGGGTTTGGCAGTGAATTCCCATACGGATGTATACATAGCGATTCGTTCTAACCTTAATTTACAAATAGCTACTCATCATTTGGTATTAAATAACACGCAACTACTTCCCACACTTGTTGAAAATTCTACGATTCGTCAGTTAGATAAATTGATCGGCAGTTTGAAGAATTAAATAAACGCCAAAAATGTGAAAATCTACTTTATGCAGGATTTGATATCTGGAAGAATACACAATACACAAAGAAAGCAAAAAAACATTAATAAAGCCTTCAAAAATAGGCGCGAAATAGAGATGGGCAAAACTAGCGTAGCAGCTACTTTTCACTGCTACATAAATTGCTATGACTGCTACAACCGATGAAAAATAGCAGTTACTGGCTTAGCTGCTATTTTTCTCCGAAGCTTGTTAATGGTAAAACAGATTGTTTCCTGTTATCTAAACAAACAGTACTGCTGGTAGAACGGAACAAAATGGCTGAGGCTTGTCTGCAGACAGGACAACCATGGTGTGTGAACAGTACGTAATTAGTAGCGTCTGTTACTCGTGTACGGAATTGATATAAAGAACTCTCAGAAAGCACAGAGTGATAGTTGGCTACGTGGAGTAATGAATAAGGCGTTGGAGTTGTAATGCAGTGGTTCCGGGTTCGATACCAGTTCATCGCATAATTTATTTTTTTAGTGGCTTATATTAAAAAGTCCATAAAATTCACATAGTTTAGAAAAAAATGAACCAGCAATTTGAAGAAGTGAACACACGCTAAAAAATCAAAATTAGTTTTTTACTAAACAAAGGCACCTCAATTTACTAAAAAAATGCCTTGGTAATATTAGTCAGTTTGAAGAAGGGAACAAGGCCAGAAGCGTCTCAAAACAAGAAGTCCTATTTTCGAATGTCTGAGAAAACACGATTCAGTCGCGTGTGCAATAAAAGAGAACAGCATACCTGACTTTACCAAACTTCTACGTGCCCTTGGTCACTAAGTTTATTAAATTTCCTAATGCGTTTATATAATAATAATAATAATAATAAATCATAGCCATATTCAATCCACTACTGGATGAGGCCTCTCCCCGAAGGGAGGAGTTGTTCTACTGCTCCCACGCTGTCCAGACGGGTTGGGAGAGGAGAGCCGAAGCTCTCACTGTGATCGCCACTGTATTTTATGCACAGGAGCTCCCCAATTGTCCTCACGATGCTGGGTCAACACCGGGAATCGAACCCGGGACAGCTCGCACTGAAGTCGAGCGCGTTACCGACTAGGCTACGCAGGAGCTCAATGCGTTTATATATATATATGAAAAGAGAAACGTTTTTTTTTTCTTTAAAAAAGACAAAGAAAATCACACTATGATTCGATCGTGTGCAGCCGTATTAGCTTTCCGACATGCTACCAATCCACTAAATTGATAATTAATTGGAAACTGTCTGCTTGTCAGTCTCATTTACGGTGAAGGAGTAATGCGCCTGTGCGAGAATGATCCTGCCTTAATAGAAGTTCCTTGTATTTGAGACACTACTACATGGCACTTGTGACTAGTGACAGTTAGTGTGCATTGTGAAAACACAAGTTAATCGTGCGTGTAATAAAAAAATACCGTACCTGACTTATCTGACCTCCACATGCGTTTGTTCACTAATCTTATTAAATTTTCTAATTCGCTTATACATATAAAAAAAAGAGAAACGTTATTTTCATTAAGAAAAAACTACACCAGGTTTCGATGCAGAGTTAGTTGCATTAGCTTTCGAACATGCTATCAATACGCTAAATTGCCAACTGGATGCAGTTGTTTGGAAGTACTATTTACTGTTAAGGAGTAATGCGCCAGCGCGAGGATGGCTCAGCTGTTCCTGTCGCAAGATTTCTTTCAGCTCGACGCGCAGGGCTGGGCAGCCATTTGGGCAACTTCCGGAGCACACTTGGAAACACTTCCGGTACGCCACATAACTTTGGCCTAAACAGAATTTTTAGTAAACAGTACTCTTGCGTATGCCCACCGCTAACAGGGGGATGTGCCCCCCCGCGGCTGACGCCACCGAGGTTCCTTCGGACGCACCCTGACCCTCTCCCTTCCACAGCCCTGGTGGGTTTATATACATCCTAGTTTTGAGTGGCATCTTCTAAAATTGTAAATCACAACTTTTATTAAATTTCCTTTTGTGTATTTACATAAAAAACAAAAAAAACTATAATTTTCTTTTTAAAAAGTATGTAAAGAGTCAACGCCAGGGTTTGAACTTCGGATCAGTTTTCCGACGTCTTGACCACAAGACCAAACTGCACCTGCCGGGTTGAGCGCTTCTCGCTGTTACTTATCGTTCAGAATAAGCGAGAGTGGGCTATTCCTACCGGAAGTGTTTCACTTGGCTGCCCAGCCCTGCGAGAAGAGCTGAAAAAAATCTTGCCTTCCTGTCGCTAGTCGCAAGTTATACTAATTCAGCATGAAACAATTACGCTTCCCCCTAGCCACCGCTTTATGCATTCCTGATTTAATTGTGTTTTGGTATACTGTTTCTTTTTCACCAGTAAATCCAAGGTCCGATAATTACATAGAATAGTTTTACAACAGTTATGGTAGGAACTAAACTACCTTTGTCCATATCTCTACTGCACACGTAACAGGATACAGGTAAGTAGGTTAATCTAAAATATTGTTTTAAACTTCTTTTTCACAGACGGGAATAACTAACTCGCATTTAGATACGTTTTCATACACTAATATTTTTAACTGCTGTTGTTAACAGATGTTTATATAGCAACTATTACTATCACTGTTACGGAATAAAAGCAGTTTTGCACATTTGTAGGGCGAAATTTCTGTCAATGCGTAGACGAAAAAAAACCTGAATTTATTACATAGGCCCCCTACTTGTAACTTTCGAGTTCATTGTACATACATTTCTTGTGAATAACATTCATTTGAAGGTTTCTACTGCGTTTTTCTTCATTTTCTGGTCGATTTTTCCATTCTTATGTCTCAGCACTTAAAAATGTGCAGACGTTTTTCCATACGTTTGAAGAAGGAAACAAATCCATCAACTTTTTTTAACTCTACAGGAAAAAAATACAATACTTGTAAACTGTCTGAGCAGTACGAAAGTATCAGAGGACCGTTTTGAATATTCAGTAGCAATATTGTTTCCTTTCAATAAATAATAAACATATTATACAGTTTTTATTAATTTCTCACAAAACAGCTTTTGGATTTGCTTCCTTCTTCAAACGTACGATTCAATTAACAGCTCAGTTGAATTCCATTAAAATTCAAGACAAGCGACCTTCTTCAAACGTACGATTCAATTAACAGCTCAGTTGAATTCCATTAAAATTCAAGACAAGCGAATTCAACCCATAGAATTTGATTTATCATATGAATATTCTTATAATTATAATTGTAGTAGTATTGTTTTTAGTAATAGCCATAGCATTAGGATATGTATTTTGTGTACTAACGAAAAGGATTAAAATTTTAGAAGACGCCAGGTACTAAGTTTTTTTTTATATTTCTCAATTTTCAGAGAACTATGTTAAGAATGGCTTTGGCAGTAAGTCTTACATGTCTAATACTATTTATTCTGGCATATATTTTTACAAAACTTTGTAAATATAAACAGCTTAGAAGTGATAGTAATAGGCGATCTCAAAGTGAACATCCAACTTTTAAATTGAGTACTATACCTCTTCCTGCAACTCCTTCTTCTTCAGATCAACATTTTTATGACGTCCCTTCTTCCTTCTTTTTCGGACCAGGAACACGAATACGAAACACCTGTTTCTTTGTGTGACAATTCACAAGTCTCATATGTAACTGCCACTCCCGTGACATTTATGAAATCTCCTTCACCTCCAACTATACCAGTTTTTTTAAAAGACCAAAGTACAGTTAGAAA
Organism: Lepisma saccharinum; assembly: GCA_022664845.1. Classification (NCBI taxonomy): domain Eukaryota; kingdom Metazoa; phylum Arthropoda; class Insecta; order Zygentoma; family Lepismatidae; genus Lepisma; species Lepisma saccharinum. The sequence continues at coordinate 26,041 of JAGDQP010017362.1, read as the reverse complement.
ATCTCAACCTAAAACTCCCACGAAATCCTACATCTTTTCTGTAGAGGATATGTCCTCTAATGAAGTTATATCATACCTAGTAAAAACAAAAGCGCCATGCACTCATAAAAAAAGCCTCACCGGGCTGACATGCGTCATACATTCAAAAGGACATTAGGAACTTCATCCGGGCAAGACAGCAGCGCAACAACTTTATCAGCACATGCAGCAACATCGATTCAAGGACGACTTTAAGCAGTTTGGAGGCAACGACAGCACTTGTTTCCCCAGTGTTCAGTGACAATGGAGCAAGGACTCCTTCAGCAGAGATGGCAACATATATACGCAAATATCCAGTGATTTCATATATATGCATTTATTTTTTTTGTGTTTGTTTTCAATGTGGTGATAAGAATTGTTTTTCAATTTTTCCTTTTCAATATAAGGCAACATGTATATATATATATATATATATATATATATATA